>CM057097.1:15005000-15205000 GCA_029959045.1 Taenioides sp. WSHXM2023
ATCACATGTGACACCGTAGTAAATACTAATACCTTAACTTTCTGAATTTTATCCTATTGAGTTTAGGTCCATTACTTTGGGAGGTTCAGGTGTCAGGAATAAGCTCGTGAAAAAGGATTACTCTTTCCCCAGTAGAAGCCATCTCCAAGGACCACTTCTCCTCATCATAGTGGAAAACCAAGCAAGAACACATGAGGGGGTAGGATAGGGGGAGGAGTGTATGGGATTACAGGTTGAATGTTAGATAAATATGTTTAGGAGATCACACAGAAATGGGGCTTTTATACTTTAATTAGATTAAGCACCTCTCTCCCCCCTCGTCCCAGCCTCATACAGCGTCGCTTGTGAAAATTCCCAAGATTCCCAGCTCTCGGCTCATTGGTTGGAGTGATGCTGAGTGAATATGGTTGATTATCCTTTTCATCCCAAGTGCCCTCCATATTGTGTGGGCTATAAAATGCAACTCAAAGGTTTTTCAACACGCTAAGTACAAAGTTAAAGGAGCACTATATGCACATTTTCTGTTGGACGGTCTCCATGGAGATTTTCATTGCTTTACCTGAACTACTCCACAGTTACAACTTACTCAGAAATACCTTAAAACACATGTAGCCCATTATTGGTGTTGTCTTTCTACCGAGATCATACAGAGATAAAAAGGGTAATTGACATACTGTGGAACATTCCATGGAAAGGACTTACATCTCCATGGCGACCAGCAGTTGACGGACACAGTGCACCTTTAATGACTGAACTCATTTTGTTTTACGTCACCTTTCACATTTTATGGATACAAGTTCAAGCATATTATATTACATTTTTGGGAACATCCTACAACTCTAAACTAGAATAGAATTATGAGATATCTGTAGGTTGGTGGTTCGAATCCTACTCTCGACATAAACATCATTGGTCGAGTGGTCAGATCAACTGATCCACAGGTTGGTGCTATTTCAGCTCCCACAGATGAATGTTGTCGTTGTGTTCTTGGGCAAGACACTTAACTCATTTTGCCCATAGTGTCTGTGTACAGTTGTGTATGAATTTGTGTGTGAATGAGTGAGTGGTTTCTTCATGTAAAGCACTTTGAGTGCCTTGAAGGTGGAAAAGTGCTGTATAAAAATGTGACCATTTATATTTTGGGTAGTTCTGAGATATTGAGGTATAAAGTTCTGACAGCTCCTGGAGCTCAACGGAATCGGGAAATGAGTTTTTGCCCATATAAACTTAAATGAAATGTACCAAACTCTACAAAATTTCAACAAAATGTCAGATACAAAATCTTGTGATTCTACGGAGACAAATAGTTAATCGTCTTTAATTGTGGTCATAATGTTATGGCTGATTGGTGAGACTTTAATTTGCATTCAGAATCCATCCCAAAGCAGGTTCTGGATGAAAACACATTTGCGCAAAACAAGTAAAGTTCCATTGTCGGGAAGAGTCGGAGTAATTAAAGCAACTGGGTGTGAAAGAGAGCACAGACAACGCTGATGGTGGTTTGGAAACTGATGAATAAATATGCATTTTAATGAGCCTTTTATTTAGAGACCATTATTGTGCAATATTTATCAAACTTAATAATTTAGGACTTATTTTTTATTAAGGTAAAATTAGCATTTTTTTTTAACGGCTTTCTGTTTGGGGAAATTATCTTGTTACCACCTTGTTAGTTTTGAAATACAACTGTGGTTATGATCTGTGCATTGGTGAAAGGGTATAATTCTTCATTACAGATGCTAGCTACAATATCCATATTACATTAATCTTGTATTTCTGTATTTCTTCACAGTGAAAAAGATGACGGAGTTAAAGTCCAGAGGTGTGAAGATGCTGCCCAGCAAAGACAACCAGCACAAGATATCAGTTTGTGAGTACTTGGAAACTTAGAAAATGGACCTATATATGAACTATGACTTTAGCATTAGGTTTCATCGTGCTCATGTGCGATATTAGAATTGCGTTTTTTGTATTTTTGCACACATAAATTGATGTTTCCTGTGTTATTAATTTGTCTATACTGTGATTGACTGCAAATACAATATCTTGGCTCACAGATGCCATGTGTAAAAATCATATATAAGACCCACTGGTAACACTATAGTATCTACACGTAGTCTTAAATAGCCTTACTAAAGTACGCAAGTAAGCAATATTTCACTAATAATGAACATATAGCTTTTTAGAATTATTACGTAATACTGTAATCCTAACTCCTATAGCCCTAATGCCTTAATTAAGTAATTACAAAGCCTAAACAATTTTTAATGAACCACTATAAATACCAGCACATTTCTTTTTAGCTGTCCACATTCAAACGCTTGTTTCCGTCCAGCCCAACACTGGACTATGTGTATTTTTGTTGCAGCCTGTTCATCATTAGCGCCGAAAATCCCACCTCAAACGTGTCTTTAATGCAGACACAACCAGTGCAGTGTACAACAGAACTCCTTTCAAGTTTTTCAGTTTTTCCTCCTCTTTTGGCCCAAGCAAACAAGTGCATGCTGACTGAAAGCTGTGCAGCCACAAAGGACATGGCGTCTGAGCAGAGAATGGTGTCCAGCTGTAACTGCAATGGTCACTCTCTTTACCAACAATCTTTCTTTTATCTTTTTGTGTGTGAGTTCACCGGTAGTTGGCCTGTGCCCCTTTTGATTTGGCAGGCTCCTTATACACTGAAATATATGGACTTTGTAAGAGGCATTCTGAACAGAGGAGAATAATGTAATATTTTCTCAAGGCTTAAATGCACTTGAAATTCTACTCATCTTTTGTGTATTTTTTCCCTCTGACTTTTTAATCATTCTTCAATTTGTATAGCATTAGGTGCCAAAGTTAGAAGTATATTGGTGATTGAACTTTCTGGACAATAGCAGTTGTGTGGTATGAACAGTATTATTTGACCTATTGATTTTGATGTTACCTCAGGTGGACTGTCTAAAATGTCCCACCATATTGCATTATATGCATAAAGCTAGCAGGCTTGCCTCTCCGCAGATTTGAGCTGTAATTTGGGGTGGTTTGCCAACTGCTTGTTTCCATGAAGAAATCATACTGTAACATCTCCCTGGAGACAAGCAGATAGTTTATCCTCCACAAAAAAGTTACGCAGTGCACCTTTATATTCATTTATTTTAGCATTGCCCCTTGAGATGAGCCATCTTGGTAGTAATAAATTGTTTTGTTTTGTTTTCTCTTTTTACTAGAAGGTTAAATGAATCGTGCATCTGCATTCTTATAAATTTGCATATCCTCCTACATGTAGTTCTCTCGTTACCCGCACCAATGCTGAGCTGCCTCTTTGTAAATTCATGGCCGCCTGCCTTTGCTCCACAATAGTTGCCGTGGTAATGAACAGGTGTCACATTGATTTGGCCCTGCAGACATTTGACCCCTCTCCTGGTGTCAGTGGGCCCCAGTGGGATGTTCTGTTTACCTGACCCCCCTGGCTGCAGCGTCCTCCATGACATGATTTAACCCAGCATCGCCAAGAAAGTGCAAGTGCAACTTTAGCATGTCCGTGTGAGAGTGGTGGTATTAATATCAAAATAAGAAATAAGAATATAAAGAGTGTTAAAGGGTCTGCAGTATATTACATTATTTTGCAAGTATTTCATTTAATAAATGCAAGAGAGATGCGTTTAATAGTATAAACCGGCTCTTTATAACACCACTCAAAGACACAAAACAGTGAGTCACCATGAATTTATAGTACATTTTTCTGTAATTATTTGTTATTCTAAAATATCACAAAACATAGTGAATATATCACACTAGAGTAAATATCTAATTTACTAAGGAATGATTCTTGTCCGGCTACAGTACATCTATTCTCATATTGACAATAGCCTCTTTTGATGAGTTTATTCAACCCACTACAGCAAATTGGCTTTTAAAACTGACATTTGAAAACACTCAATGGGGTAGGTTTTTGCAACAGTATACAGCAGTGTAATCCAAAGCACAAGACCCAATGTCACTCCCAAATGTACTTTCTTCACTCCACATGTGAGAACAAAATGTCTTGTGCGCTCTATAATGTCCCTTTTGGCGTACTGTGGCTCTGTGTTGTTATGAGAAATCACATTACATGTAAATATCAGGGTTTGGCTTGGACAATCCTATACTTTCTCTGCACTCACTTCTAGCCCTTTCACCATGGCAGGTAATTACTATCAACAAACCTGCATTTTATGGACTAGTGGACTCCTAATGGACCAGAGGCTTAAACTGACTTCACTAACTAAAGACTGAGGACAGATCTATAATGATTCTTCTCCTTTCTCTTCTTTTGTTTCTCTTAGTGTCTCAAATGGGGGTAGCACAGGGCCATAACATGTGCCCGGATCCAGGAATTCCAGATCGGGGCAAAAGAAAAGGCTCAGATTTCCGGTAATATTTGAATTTTTTCCCAGCTCACTACAACGTCTATCCTTGCACCTTCCCATTTTTTATTATGAATGAAATTGTTGTTTATTATTCAAGGCCGTATTATGCTTATGAAAACATTTTGCTGTTGCTGTAATACATTTGTCATTTTACTGTATAATTCATGGGTAATGGTTCATTGACATTTTAATTGTGCAGTGGTTTGGATGAATCATAAATGCGCTCCGAACAACACATTCTGCTCGGCTTTTCATGTCGGCCATTGTTAGATTGCTAATGCAGAAAATAGTCATTACATGGTGCATTACTGAAACAACACAAATAATATTATCTGCTCTTACCGACAAATCTGTTTCAGTACATTTTGTGTGAAATATACATCTTTTATATAAAACCATTTTTTGGAAGTAGTTTTAACTGAGTAGCAATATTATTTTATTATATGAGAATTATTTAATTAATGTGTATTTAATATATAATGAAATGAAGATCAAATATTTTTTATTTATAGAGCATATATTTAGTATATTGTTCAGTTTTTGTTGTGAGCATTTCAAGTCAACTTGCTATGTTCAAAATATTGTTTGTTCCTGCCATCACATTAAGTATTAGCTATTTATTTCAAGGGTGCACTTTATAATCAAGGGTGCACTTTATAATCAGTGAGTAATATGTTCAGTATAGTTTCATTTTTAATGCAGTTGGTACTTTACGCACACACTCAAAAATATGAAGCATTGACTCTACATAAATATATGTCACCTTTTTCCATTTACATAGTTTATGTTAAATTGAACGCATGTGTTTTAAATATATCATCTTAAAATATCAAATATTTAGTAAAGATGATATGATATATTTAAATAGGGTCAACATTTCTTTTCTTTTGAGTGCTTTACTCTTACCTATATAACCCTCGTCCTCTGTCTGTACCTGACTGTTTGGCTGTGCCCTGGTCTCTTCTCCTCAGACGCGGGGCCACAGTGCACTTCTCCTGTGATGAGGGCTACGAACTGCAGGGCTCCAAAAGCATCAGCTGTCTGCGGGTGACCGACAGCTACGTGGGCTGGAGCGACGAGAGGCCCATCTGCAGAGGTACAGGCTGCAATCGGTTCACCCTGTCCAAACTGACTTAGACTTGGACAAACTTTATTGATTCACCAGGGAATTATTTGGACACAGTAGTTTACACATCACAATATGTTATAATAACGAAGAGAAAAAATATATATTGTAATAATAAATTCTAAATTAAAGCCACAGGCGACTTCAAACGGCTCTCACGGGGCCGTGCTTCCTCTCCCTCAGGATGGCGCTGACAAAAAAAAAAAAAAAAACAGACAAAAAAACACAAAACAGACAAAACACTGGAAGTGCTGATGTGCTAACAAAGATAAACATGGGTGCTTTCAGGCATCTCCATGGCAACACCATGCAAAATACAACATTGGCCCCCTAGACATTTTTGCCAGGGACAACTTAAAGAGTCACTGTGCCAAATCTCAGGTTCTTATATGAAACTAATAAATTGTTGTATTACTTTGAAATGTATGAAAATTTGAAATTATGACAAATTTGACAACATGGGCAATTTCAAAAGGAATTTTGTGTCAAATTTCTTAAGATTTAGAAAATCTAAATTTTGGGGCCTCCATACAAATGTATTTCTTATTCTGTAGAGGGCGCTATCGTGCCAATTTTGTTTCTGTCACAATAAGTAGGCTTCAGCAAGAAAGTTCTACAAATTATTCAAATTTGAGCCAAATTGAACTTTGTATGTGTGAACGGAAGTAAATTTTGACATTAGAAAATTTCAAAATTTCCAATGGAAATTTGCAGCTCGTAAACCATGATAGTTATCATAATAAATTGGCTAACTTTGGCTGCCCCGCTTGATGATGTACAGTGATTTTCAGCCCTGTCGGTGAAGCGCCTTCAGAGACGTTGATGAAAATGCAACTTGAGTGAAAATGCTGACTCAGCATTTTGAACATTTCATTCCAAGATGGCCGCCTTCTGGTTTGATTTGATTTATTTTATATTTATTTCACCAATTGACTCATTGTTGAACACTACTTAGCAAGAACAAATATGTATGTCCCATGGCTTTGGCATGGGTTGCTAGGATACTGCTGTTCATGCAGGGGACGACCGAGGGAGCGAAGCGCTCGGCTTCGTAAGACAGTTGACAACAAGTTTGCCCATGCACTCATCATTGCAAAAGCAATAGGCCCTATGCCCTGTAGGGGCTCGGGCCTAATAAGTAGCAAAAAAAAAAGCCAGAGACAGTTGTCAAATAAAACATAATTATATATGTATATATATATATATATATATATATAAATGTATATGTTCAGGTAAAAATACAAAATAGAAATATAGTTAATTGCTAACACATAACATATTTAGATCACCATGTTACTTTTATTGTTTGGAAAATGCTGTATTCTCCATAAAAACATATTAACATGTTTAATATGTTTCAGTTTTGTTGACTCTGGTAGTCCCCCTTCAGAGCACTATCACATTACAATCGGCATGCATTCCACTAATGAAACTACTGCACATCACATCAGGTTGTCAAGTTTGTTTTGTATCATGCATTTTCAGGAGACTATGATAATACAAGTGTTCTTGGTCCCATTTAGATGTTTGATTTTCTACAAAAAGGTGAAAGTAACTGTTAAACAGCACAAATCAGTTCACCTTTTGTAATTCCAGCAAAATCAGTTCTTTATAGCCAGAACAAAGCTATAAAGCACCTAGGGCCCATCTATTACAAAATGAAATTCAGTGTGATTATATGCTATGGAAATGCCAACCCCTCAGACTTTTCTATCATAATGATTGGCTGTAACCCGTAGCTGGCCTATCAATTTGAGTCAGGGTATAAATTTATTCATTCATAGTAATCTCACTGTATTCTGCTAAAGAAAAAGAGATTACTAGCTGTCAGTTATTCTTTGTACTCTGGTAACAATAAGTCTTAACAAAGAAGGTATTATCCTGTCAGTATATAGCAGGTGCTAAACCATTAAAAAAAACACATGTACTTTTCTAAAAAAAAAACTTTTCTGTACTTCATGTTACATCCTCAGAGTTACACAAACGCTCAAAGGCCATTGTCTGAAGTGTGGCATTGGTAGTAGAGTGAACTGTTTTTTGTTTTTTTTTTGTGGGGGGTGGGGTGCACAAAATTGTGAGGAAAGACTTATCTCTGAATTCTAAACAGTATCTATAAACATCAGCCATAAAAACATATTATTCATCTCTAGTTATGATAGTAATAAAAACAACAGTACATAACGTTATGCTTGTAGGTCTTTATACATTTTTGTTTGATGTATGCAAATAAATGATGTTGCGCTCCACAGGGGGCAGGATACACACAGCATCTCCCCACAAGATTAAAAGGCAAATGTGTTGAGCTGTCAGCTTTTTGGCACCACCTATCACCAAGAGATGCATCCAAATGTGAAATGTGGGCATTTAATCCCTTTAACATCCTCCGAGACATACGCTCCACACGTCACACTGAGCCATATCTAAATCCAGTGTGCTGGCTGCTGTGGACCAATCCAATTGTGTTGAGATTCAATTACAGCGAGAGGCGTGATGTGGTGAGATCTGATGTGGATAGGGTCTTTCACCTCGTCCCAGCCAACATTAGTGCTCTTTAACAATCGCCATCTGCCTTTAAATCATTCTACCTTCACTATTCATGATCAGATAAATGGCGAATAATCCACTTTATTTATTTATTTACTTTTTTACAGATTTATTTTTCTTTAGACTAAATTTATTGAAGGCACTGTACCTGATTTTTACTGTCTTAATAATGTGGAAAACAGAGTGGAATTTTGCCATTACGGTAATGCTAACAACAACTAGCATACAAACGGTGCTTTTCCTGATCATTAGATAGTAAAATGCTTTATAACTAGATGCAGGTATTGCACTGTTGACTTATTTTTTTATCTCAAGAGCTGCTTATACAGTATATCTGTTTTGGGGCAAGACAGGTTTTGCTAAAATACATGAAAATAATCATCAAGAAATCATTAACATTTCGGGTTATACATTTACACCACATGCCCTTCCTCCTACAATCATTTCCTCTAAAGTGTCAGAAAGCTTTATAATCCCCTAAAACTAGAGCAATGACCCAAATTAGACTATCTGAAGTTTGGGGTTTGAATAAATAAATATAAAACACAGCAAGGTATACAAAACACATTACCTCAAATCCATTCATGTATGCCCCATTTCCAGTCCTGTTCGGGAGTAGCACATTGACGGTAATGTGAGAGAAATTGCCCTTTAAGAATATTGTATTCCATCCTCCTCATTTAACCTTTAGAGCCGCACTTTTGTTCTGCTTCACTCCCTTTCAATGGAGATTAAACATCACATTGAAATAACTGAAGATTTGTATTATAAATTAACTAGTCCTCATTAAATTAAGCAGCTGGGAGAAAATGGTTGTCTTCAAATGTGCTCTCTTTTTACATCTTTCTAAAGATTTGCTTGTCTTTTCTACCTGTATAGCAAATATAGGGAGATATTTAGCATATAAGTCACCCCTGCTATCACCACTTATATTAATTACCCTATTTCTTTTTTCACTTTTTTGAATAATTTAATAGAGGTTATATGGGTAGGTTTGCACCCAAAGTATGGGACTTGAGCACCCAAAGGACTTCTCTCAGACGTAACTCATTAGAATTAAGAAAGTTGGTTTGGCTTTTCAACTGAACTTAAAAGTCCAGAACGGCCAGTGGCGTAGCATTTGGTGGTGCAACCACAGTCGCACCGGGGCCCACAGCACTTTGTCATATGTAGAGCCCCCCTATGTAGTTCTAGATATGACATGGTAAAATCAGTTAATACTGTTTTAATTTATTTCTAATTACAAAACATTGTAATTGTGATGCTCTCCCATCAGTCTCTCATTCAGGTTGCCAGTTCTAATGTCTAAATCCAGTTGGTTTGAATCTAAAAGGCTGAATCCTCACTACCTAAACCCCAGCACCTGCAGCCACTCACAAATCAGTGCTAGTGCAGCCTCTGCAGCTCAGTGAATTCTGGAGGTTCTGCACTTTTACATGAGGGATGCCTTGTGCATATACTGGGAATACGTAAACCTTGTCCTCTATCTGCAGATTAAGGCACGGGCAATCCAGGTTAAATTGTGATTACAGTATTTTTTGTTTAATTGTAAGAGTGGTTCTCAACCTGGGGTCCACGCCCCCCTAGGGGGGTGCTAGAGATCGCAGGGGGTGCGCACAATTTCATCTGCGTTGAGGTTGTGACTTTACCAAAATTATATTTGTACACATTAAAATTATAGAATCCCAACAACACACCCAATAGGATAATCAAAATTCGGTATAAATAACAAATTAAAACATATTTTTGGTCCACATTTAAATTCATAAAAGTATTTATTACCTCTGACCTGAACTTGCGCAGGCAACCCTCAGGTCAGCTACCGTTAGTTGGCCTGAGGGTTGCCTGCGCAAGCTAGGTAATTCAGCCTTGGTAATTCATCCCTGATTGTTTTCCTGCTGTCAGCATCATTTTATGAATAAAACACAATGTCTGAGAAACATAAAAGTACTGATGATTTATCTCTATCAAAGAAGAAAACAAGACAATATCTCGAGAGTTACCTTGATTTTGGTTTTATCGAAGGACAGGACAGTTCTCGGCCAGAGTGCATTATTTGTGGTGAGAAGCTAGCTAATGATATTATGAAGCCTAGCAACTGAAACGACACCAGGAGGCCAAGCACAACGAAACTACTGGAGAAAGTCGGGAATATTTTGAGAGGAAGAAGCAACTGACACTCTCAAGAAGCTCCACGGACATCAGAAAAGCTTTTGAAAGAGCAGGTAGTGATTTACACAGAGCCCCGGAGGCGTCATTTCACTGTTCGCTGTTGATTGCAAAGACTAAAAAGCCACACAAGTTTAATGTTTAGCTCTCATGAAAAGAGACACCGAGCCTAGTTAAATGTCCTTGCAGTTATTATTTCTGAACATTTTATACACCTGGTGCCACACAGAAGAAAAGAAAGCCATATAGATGTGATAACATTTAAGGAAGAATTTTTGCATATCGTATATGCAGGTAGGATTTGGGGTTGGGGGGGCCTGGCTTGTCTTGGACACAGGCAAGAAAAAAAGGTTGAGAACCACTGGGCTACAATACATACCCTGCCTTTAAACCACTAATTTGTGATAATTTGGGTGGTATATTTTTGAAGCAAATTTCCTTGAATTTTTGTCTAACAGATCTTATTTTACATTCTTTACTGTCCACAGCGCCCATGTGTGGAGGACAGCTGAAAGGACCTGGTGGTGTGATTACGTCGCCGAACTACCCAGTGCAGTATGACAACAACGCCAACTGCACATGGGTCATCACAGCTACAGATCCAGCCAAGGTAAATACACTTCATTTACTTTTTTAAATTTAAATTAGGATAATAATTGAATGGATGAATGAAACCATCCCTGACTCATCCCTGACCCAAAACGCAAAAATAGTTATAACTGTTAATAACTCTATTGTCTGTTTATAAATATTTGCAAAGAGAGAGAATGTTATTCATTTTAAAAACTAAGACTGTTTTTTAGACAGTAGAAATGTATTATTAGAACTGTGAAAACAGAATGTTCACAGCCATGTTATTTTCTAACAGTTTATTCTGAATTTCCCTCCTACTATTTCCAAATTAAAAAAAAAAAAAAAAAACATTACTTGCAGACTGTCACCTGTTAACGGTGGAACTCCAGGGGCTGTGGTTTCATTTGTTTCATAATTGCTCCAGGACAGTTTCAGGGAGTAGCTCGGCGCTCTTCGACTCCGACTCGAGCCTGCTCCTGGAAAAATGTGAGCGATAAGAAAAAGTGAGAGAGGCCTGGCAGTGGGCCAGAGCAAGACAAAGGGAGCTGTGGTAGACACCTGTAGAGAGGGGAGTAATGGGGAGATTTGGGAGCGTGCTCAGAGAAGATCATGAAGTGTCACAGCCATTGACTTTGGAGCTGTGTTCAAGGCCACCCAGTTGCCTCGGCCGCCACAGTGCTCCCTCTCTTTCTGCAAACTCAGTCTAAATGGTTTTTACAAACCTGCTCATTTGTTGTGAAGGTGAAGTTGTCTAAGGTGAATACACACTGCTCTACTATCTTATCATGGGCAGACCTAATCTAACCTATGATGATTTAAGTAATAATGTAGTTCGGGTACTTTCTAATGCTTACCCAGTATACAGTACAATGCATAGGCTGGGTTCATATGTGATACACAGTTCATATTTCACAATTAAGATGGAAGACAGTTTATATTATGTTTTGACCTAGTTTGTGGTTAATATCTTTATAAATACTGGGGCTCTGCACTTAAAATGAAACATCTTAAAGTAATACAGAAAATTAACTATAATTAAATTTTGCTATAGAGGCAAAACAAAAGTGCTAGAGTTATTCAATCCCAAATGTGTATGTTAATTTAGGACATTGCCACAAACATTAACATGGCAAATCTGTGGATCCAATCCATAACAATAAAATACAATCTGTGTTGAATTTTCTGTTTGGTAATTTCCTGAAAATGATGTCATCAAATTCTTGGATGTCATGAGCGTAACCAATTAACTCCCACACTTCAGCAGCACTTAAGGAGATATTTGGACCACTGGAACCATCCTCCTGACAAGACATATGTTAGTTCTCAGAGTTATAGCACTTTCAATTCAGGTCAAATTTGTGCCAATATTTAGAGATTAGATTACTACTTGCTGTTCCTTCCTGTCTAGGGTGTGCCCTCCCCACTTCTCTCACTCTCTATGACACCCATGGGTAATCTGAGCCAGAGCTGAAAGTGCTCTTTGGACTGGCTCTGCCTCTGTGCGCGAGCCCAGATGAAGATGGAGCGAGCCTGTTGTCGCTGTTTAGAAGGGCTAATGCTTCTATTCCTGCCGACCCAGGCCAGTGCAGACAGAGGACTGTGGGGTTAATGGAGGATTTTAAACATCAGTATCATCCACAACCACATTTAATAGTAATAATTGGCAATATGCAGTAAACAGATTTGCCTAGTACCTGTGTTAAGAGGACTTAGATACAATGGTCAGGAATCACAGCAGAACATATTAAACTATGTTAAAACACATCTGTTATAGCTCCTTCTCAAAACGTGTATTGTAGTATTATTTTCTTACTAAATTTCCAACTGTTTAAACCTCGTTTTCACTTCGTTTAATTATTATAAGACAGCTAGTGTTTGTTTTGGCCTGTCTATGAGGGTATGGCTTTAACTTGATGGTGCTTTCCAGCTTTCTTTCAGTCATGCTGGGTGTTAAGTAAGGATCTAAACTTGAACAGCATTATTATTCTTTGTGTTAATCCATTAGGTAGATTTGAGCTCATGGTTACACTTTTAATCCTCCTGTGTCCATCCCCAGTCCCACCTGTTGGCAGACAGGAACTCTTTTTATCGAACCATCTGACCTATTTTCCAGCCCACCATTCATCTCTTCTCTCCACCTTGGCAATTTTCATTAGGCGCTGGGTTTAACATAGGACAGAATGCAATTTGCATTTAAATACGCTTTTTCATTAGCTCTAGCAGTCCCCTGAAAACACTGATGATTTGACAGAAATCATTGGCCCATTTTCAAATACAGGATAAAGACTGTTTATTGAATGTTACATGACTCTTACGGGAGACTTCTTCATATGCACAATTTACTTTATCACTCCCACTGGTCTGATGGCACTGGCCTTGCCCGTGTTTCTTTTGTGTTCAAATACAAGTTATTAGATTCATTATTTTCCTTACTTTGCTCTACCTTATTCTCTTAATCCATCTTTTATAATCTTCAAAATATTTATGCCTAACAATGCATGCTCTATATTCATCTACAAATCCCATGGTCAACAAGCTACAAAAGCTAATTGTATATCATGTTATTCATAGTTTTTTTCTGGAATCACCATCTTTAACCTTATATTGGAGCAGAATACCTTTTTCATACTTCTTTATACTCTATTTTTAAAAGGGTCTGACTCTAAAAAATTGAATATTTGCATCAATTAAGGTCATAGTTATACGAATAGAACAGCAAAATAAAATTCAGCAAAAATCTGTCGAAATCACTACATTTGAAGCTTTGAAAGTCACAAAATTTACTTCTTCCAACACTGAATATTTGTAGTATTAGTTATTTCATTGGGTTTAAGCAATGCCAAACTGAAGTCACAGTACAAGTTAGATAGTTGAGACTGGAAAGGTGCCAGTACCTTGTTCAAAGAGACTGATTGATGAATGGACGGAGTGAGGAATGGGACCTGACAGGTGTCACAGGGCCTCTCCTCTGCACCTGGAGTTTGAACTCTGCTGCACCTGTCCTCTTTACCTGTTCTAACCATGTCCCCTCTGTGTCCCCTGTCTGTCCACAGGTGATCAAGCTGAACTTTGAGGACTTTGACCTGGAGAGAGGCTATGACACCCTGACAGTGGGGGATGGTGAGGTGGTGGGAGACCAGAAGACAGTCTTTCATGTGTAAGTCTTTTTAACCTCTTCTTCCAATGATTTAGTGATGACTATAGGCTTATATGCTTCTACTATTTGTCCATGTCACATAAAATCCATAGTAAATGAATTGGTGGTTAGAGTGTTCCCCCACAAACACGAAGGTCAACTGTTCAATCCCAGTTCTGTCTAGTGCATATTGTGGGTGTGTCCTTGTGCAATACCCTTCTCCCACTTGTGAACTGTATCAATGTGTTTGTGGGTGGGTATTTATTGCCTTGTGGTCACTAAAGTCTTTATGGAGACCTGCCTCCCTTATGAGGAACAAAATCAAGTCCCTATAACATAAATCTTTTATTATGAGATCAACAACATGGTTTCTGTTCAGATATGGGTTAAAATAGATTGGAAGGTTAGGTTTAGATTAGGCAGTGACTATGGTATAGGTTAAGATCAAGCTCCAGGGAATGAATGTAAGTCAATAATCTACAAAAAACATGGACAACCAACTACAACTGTGTGTGTAAATGAGTGACAGTGGTCGGAGGGGTTGTAGGTACAAACATTAGTCTACCCAGGGCAGCTGTGACTACAAACGCAGCCTGCCACCTGTAATATGGGGAGAATGAATACCTTAATGTGCTATTTAAAACTGAAGAATAAAGTGAGTATTGAAATTTGGGAATACAGACAGACTAATAATAAAGGATACTGAAATATGTGTGAATAAAGCAAAGCACAACATTAAGTAACAACATTTTAACATGGCTCATGTACTTTTATGTAATTTTAGGCATTTTACCTAAAAGTACATATATTTAATTTACTTTCAAGAATGCCCTATATCAAATGTATACAGATTTTGTGCAGAGTAAGAAAATGTTACTATATTGTATTAAATGTGTCAATTGTAAATCATGTCCAAAATTGCACTGGCAGATTTTGGAGTCACAAGTCATCTGAAAATACCCCAGCTCCCTGTATAATATTATGGACATCACATTTAGGAGGTCTGTCAGTTTTATCTCCACTAACTTCCTTTGGCGTTTACTCCCTCCCTTCATTCCAGCTCGGTCTTTAGAAGTCATTTTCATTTTTGCCTCTCATGCTCCACAGAACCGTCTCTCTGCTTCCCCTGCACCTGTTCTCCTCCCAGCCCCTGTAGCTCTCCTCTTTCCCTTTTATTTCATCACTACCTGATGCAGCAGCGCATGAAAAATAGATGCTGCTCCACATTGTCAATCATCACTCTTCAATGTTCAAAACAAGTCCGCTGTCATGGGGAGTAGCAAGGATAACTGCACACAGATACCCCTAATAGAGTTTGCTCTGCCAGATGGCTCTATTACACTTGTGCATGGTGATATTAATTTTGTGTAAATTTAGCGCCCTAATAAAGTTTTATAGAATCATTTTCATGCATTATTGTTTTGCCTGGTTAGAAACAGGAGAGTAGCTGCGAGATGAATGGGAGTTGATGCACAGCTATAGACTAAGGCATAAACACTGTAAACATTCTCAGTTTCTGTCATAATTTGGCAAATATTGTAGTTATCAGTCCTGCTGTCTGTAAGAAGTGGAAGGTAATTTTGTAGTCTCATTGAAATAGTGCACTTTAAGTTAGTACAAAATGTTCTTTTCCACTATATTTTATTACCGAGGTATAGTTGAAGGCACTTCACACATGTTCAGGTATATAAATGTGGTGTCTAAGTGAATGACTAGTGGTGGTTGGAGGGGCCTGTGGATTAGCCTCATTAATGTGAGTCTGTTTCAGGGCAGCTTTGGTTTATTACAGACATAATCTACCACCTGTGAAGTAATCATTCACACCTTTATAACTAACTTTAAAGGCCTATATTACACTATTTTCTGATCTATGTTACGATGTTGTTTCCCCATCAGAAACATACCCAGACTTTTGTTTTGTTTCATTCACACATGTTTAACACCCAAATCCTGCATATTTAGGCTAAGCTCTTCTCTCAAACAGAAAACACTCTGTTCCACCTTGTGATGTCATGTGGTAACGTGGGAAGCGCATTAATGCGTGTTTAAACTCCATATGCCTTCAGCAGAAACATTTGGATGATTTCAGCCTATAGAATTGCCAGTCTCTACTGAACAAAAGGTTGCTGTTAACTTCATGACATCGCAAGGTGGAAGAGAGCATTTTGAGCTTTGGAGATAGACTAGATTTAGGTATAGATAGTTAGATTTAAATAGACTAATAATAAAGGAGCCCTCAAACATGTATGAATGAAACAAAACACAACTCCAGTTATGGTTTTGGCATGACTCACGAGAATCCAGAACCTTTAACTAACTTTAAGCTCAGAAGTGCTCTATTACAACCTATGCATTATTATTATTATTATTATTATTATTATTATTATTATTATTATTATTATTATTATTATTGTATTGCAGTCAGTATTTTATCCCAACTTTGTTCTTGCTTATATTATTCTGTTCCTGCTTATATTATTTAGTATTACATTCACTACTACATGCATTTATTCTTTGCTCTCAAAGGTACAACACAATGAAGTTTTTGATCAATTTTCCCCAGTCACTAATACATGCATGTAGTCTCCTATGTCAGGCCATTTTACTATTCACAAAAATGAGTTACAGCATTACTATTAATTTTAATTTTAACTTTTTCTCCGACGTTTTGTCATTCTGAATTTCGCACTAGAACTAGCTCCTAAAGCGTCGTCCAAAAAGTTAACATATTCAGGTGTTTCCTTTGTAGCCTGAGAATTGTAATGTCTTTAATGATGCCATAGAAACAGGCCCTTTGGCTATGAAGTGACACTTAGTGGATAGGCCCAAACCCTTTGCATAATAACTGTGCAGCTGATATAATGAGATGGAAGAAATCAAATGTATTTCAGTTTACTCTGAAGACTTATTTCCTTAACAGGCGTTTTACTCTGCTCTCTCCTCAGCCTGTCTGGAACTACCACTCCTGATCTTGTAGTGAGCACCAGTCATCAGATGTGGCTTAACTTTAAAACTGACGACACCAGTGGCTCTTTGGGCTTCAAGGTTTCATACGAGGGTAAGGAAATTCAAGTTAATTTTTTAAAATCAATTCCACTTCCATTTCCACTTTCCACTTCCACAAATGAGTAAAAAAAACATTTGCTTTGTTATTAGATTAAATTGTTGTTTCCACTGTAAAGTACTTGTGTGACAAAATGTCACATGACTTGCATACCAGATCGTATTATACCTTTAAAAACTGTTTGACATTTATGATACTTTTTATTTTTAAAGGTTTCATTTAGGTAAAACATTTCCCATTCATCAATGTGAACTCAACTGTTTTGCCAACCATCCATTCATTTTCTTCCACTTATCCGGGGCCAAGTCATGGGGGTAGCAGTCTAAGCAGGGACTCTAAGACTTCCTTCACCCCGGACACTTCCTCCAACTCCTCAGGGGGGACCCCAAGGCGTTGCCAGGCCAGCCGAGAGACATACTCCCTCCAGTGTGTCCTGGGTCTTCCCCGGGGCCTCCTCCCAATGTGACATGCCTGGAACACCTCCCGAGGGAGGCGACCAGGAGGCATCTGGAACAGATGCCCGAGCCACCTCAGCTGGCTCCTCTCGACATGGAGGAGCAGCAGCTCTACGCCGAGCTCCTCCATTGTGACTGAGCTCCTCACCCTATCTCTAAGGGAGCGCCCAGCCACTCTGCGGAGGAAACTCATTTCAGCCGCTTGTATTTTGTCCTTTTGGTCATTACCCAAAGCTCATGACCATAGGTGAGGGTAGGAATGTAGATTGACCAGTAAATCGAGAGCTTTGCCTTTCGGCTCAGCTCCCTCTTCACCACAACGGTCCGATACAGCAACCACATCACTGCAGAATCAACATCTCTCCACCCGTACTGTAAACAGTGTTGGTGAAGCACTGCTTCCCCCTCCTGAGGTGTCGGACAGTTTGCCAGAATTTCTTTGAGACCGTCCGATAGTCCTTCTCCATGGCTTCTCTGAACTCCTCCCAACGCTGAGTTTTTGCCTCTGCGACTGCCCAGGCTGCAGCATGCTTGGCCCGCCGGTACCTGTCAGTTGCCTCAGGAGTCCCATGAGCCAACAAGGCCCAACAGGACTCCTTCTTCAGCCTGACGGCATCCCTTACTTCTGGTGTCCACCACCGGGTTCGGGGATTGCCGCCGCGAAAGGCACCACAGACCTTATGACCACAGCTACAAACGTCCGCATCGACAATAGAGGCGCCCACTCCACTCCATGTCCCCAGCCACCCCCAGAATCTGGGAGAAGCTCTCCCGGAGGTGTGAGTTGACGGTCCCGCAGACAGAGGGCTCTGCCAGGCGTTCCCAACAGACCTTCACTATATGCTTGGGCCTGCCAGATCTTTCCGGCTTCCTCCTCTGCCAGCAGACCCAACTCACAACCAGGTGGTGATCGGTTGACAGCTCTGCCCCTCTCTTCAACCAAGTGTCCAAGACATGCAGCTGGAGGTCAGATGTCATGACAACAAAGTCGATCATTGACCTCCGGCCTAGGGCATCCTGGTGCCACATGCACTGACGGACACCCTTGTGCTCAGACATGATGTTCGTTATGGACAAACCGTGACTAGCACAGAAGTCTAACAGGACACCACTCGGGTTCAGATCAGGGAAGCTGTTCCTCCTGATCACCCCTCTCCAGGTGTCACTGTCATTGCCCACGTGGGCGTTGAAGTCCCCCGGTTGGTGCACAGTCCACTACCCCTCCCAGGGACTCCAAGAAGGCCGGATACTCTACACTGCTGTTTGGCCCGTAGGCCGACACAACAGTGAGACCTGTCCCCGACTCGAAGGCGCAGGGATGTGACCCTCTCGTTCACCAGGGTGAACTCCAACACACGGCGGCTGAGTTGTGGGGCATTGAGCAGGCCCAGACCTGCCTGCCACCGCTCCCCGCGGGCAACTCCAGAGAAATGGAGAGTTCAGTCCCCCTCAAGGAATTGGCTTCCAGAGCCCAAACTGTGCGTGAAGGTGAGGCCGACTATATCTAGTCGGTAACCGGTAACGCTCAACGCCCCCCCCCCCCCCCCCACCCCCCACCCCCCGAAGCTAGTGTCCATGTCATCGAGGCCCTTGCCTTCGACTGCCGTCCAGATTTCCCTGCACCGGCCCCTTATGGATCCTTCTGCGGGTGGTGGGTCCATGGGAGGATGGCCCCATGTCCCTCCTTTGGGCTGTGCCCGGCCGGGCCCCGTGGGGAAAGGCCCCACCACCATATTCAAACAATTCTATTAATCACATAATTACCTCCTACACTGGATGATGGCATATTTCATCTCTTACAGTAAACTAAACCTATATTAAACCTTTAGAGAGACAGTATGCATATGATTTCTTTGGTGTTTATGAGTTCAGGGAGTCCCACATTATGATAACTATTCATCTCACACGCGCAGTGAATTGTCTCCCCTGCTAGCAAATGCTTATTTTTCATCAGTAAAAATAACAGTGAAAGTAGAGCAGCATACTGAAGCAAAGAGTAATTAAAACAACGAGTCGTACTTAATGAAGGGGAAGAAGAAACGCTTTGAACCACTTCACCTCCCAGATTAGAACACCCAAAATCTCATCTGCATTCTCACTTAGCCATATTTTAGGCTCCATCATCAAGTGCAATTACCAGCACTGTCTTTTCAGTATGTGCCCTTTGACCTTAGACGCTTCAGATTGAAAACAAATTGCAATGGTCTGTTTACTGAAACTCAATGAATTTCTTCCATCTGATGTATTTCAATAGGGTTAGAACAGAAGTTGCAGTCACACCATATGAAATGTTACAGGCAGTGTTTTCAGCTGAGAGTTTTTGTTGACAGGTGATAGAAATGTCTATTTTATTTGGCTTTGGAGTGGAGACATAAGAGTGCAAGAGTATTTTCTTTGCTTCAAGAGCATAGCTGGTTATAGTGCTCTGCATTTTTTTCTCCAAACATATTAATAAATAAACACAAATTTGTCATAGGGTTAGATTCTTAATTGATGTTGGTTTCGTGTTACTGATGGTATAGTTTCATTAGCTTACTCAGAGTTCTATTTTGATTGATTCATGTGTTATTTGAGTAATCCTATATTGTCATGTATTCAAGGCTTGAGTGCACAGAAAATTTTTGTTTTCACCTTCCCCTACATCCATCTTTCACCTTCATCTTCGTCCACCTCGCTGTTCTTACTTGCAAGCCATTTTTCAACATGTAATAAACATGTAATAAAAAACTGCTTGCGATTAAATTTCACTATAAACAGGCTTGGCTTCTCAGTTCTGCAGTTTTTAGGAAGTCAATGGACGGACCTGTTTGACTTTTAAGCCATTTCAGATCAATATTTCAGTTTAAAATGAGCTCAAATTAACTTTAAAGTGTAATACAAATTACCTGAAAAGAAAAAAAAAACACATTTTGTCTCATTTAAACATGTTTCCTGTGTTGTAGCTCAGTTATTTAAGTTTCTTCTATAGTCTACTTTTAGTTAGTAACCCCAACTTGAGTTCATACAAATTTTAATTTAAGTCTAAGTGACAGTAATTGGGGTTACATGGGGTTGGAAAAGAGAGTGGATTTCGTTTTTTGTTTTTGTTATTTTATAAATCTATAGAACAGCCCAATGACTGAACCAGGGTATAGTCTATCTGATCAGTGTACAGTGTGTCCTCTTAGCCCAACTTGACTCCTCTCTAAGGTGACTCCTGTGTGAGATCAATGAGTTGTCTTGTGAGTGGGGCTGCCTCAGGATAGCCATACATATCCCGCAGTGGAGAGCTCTAAATATGTGTCCTAACTGATGATCATCATTAGAGCTGAGTATGGATTCACAACCTGCATCACCCCCAGTGCAATTTAAAACTGTATTAGCACCTGCCGTGCTTTCCTGGATGGATGGTCTGATTCCCTCTCAGCATTCCTCGATCCCGGACGCCTCCATGGGATACCTCTGCGTTCCCATCTGTGAGTGGCTACTATGGGATAGCAGCAGGAGGAGTGACTGGAATATTAAACATTGCATAAATCTTTCGTTAATGAAATGTAGGGATGGTCATACATGTAAGTGTGGAAGTGCAGGCGTAAGCTTTTACTGCATCTGAGAACATTTGTCACAAAATAAAAGAAGACACATAATTACACAGATACAGTGAGAAAGAGGCAGATGTTAGCCATTTAGCAGATGTCTGAGGAAGAAGACAAGAGAGCAGTATGTAATTCTTAAAATACAGGTAGAGGTAGTACAGTAGATAGTTGTTTCGTTTATCAGTGGAATCTATTACAACTGTGTATTTAACTTTTTAAAATTAGATCTAAATTATTCCAGCTTTAGACCAAATTTAAATAAATGATTGATTATTTTGTTGCTACGAAGGAACTTTTAAGGTCGTGTGGCAACCTCTGCCTGCTGACATCTGTGAGATTCCCTGAAAGAGTTTACCTCTAATGACCTTGTAGGTGATGAAGAAGAAACAGTTGTGGTCAGTACAGTTGCCATAGTAGCCTAATATACTGTAAGTAGGATTGTTAAAAGTGTTAATACCCAAATACTAATTGATACTAAAAGTAGTACATATACTACTTCCTGAATAGATTTAATCCAATTCTATTGTCAAAACAACTTTGAAATGTGAAAACAACAACTACTATAATGGAAAACACTGTAATGGAAAATAATCAGTCAACAGTCTTGTCAGTGATAGTCCTGAGCATGATGCAAGAATAAAAGATCTGTTTGTGTGTGCTTTATGTGTCATTTATTGCCTATAGTTAAATTCACATTTTGAAGCTAAAATACTTTGCTAATAGTGTCTCAGCAGTAAAAACCCATCAATGCTTATTCACATACATATAGTTTGTTAATTGCTATTGCCTGTTAAAATCAATAGCTATATTTATTGTTGTCTAAATGTTCTTTCTATTCAGGCCTTAATAGTTATCGGGGAATGCATTAGTCTAATTCAAAAGACCCCAAATGGGTGCATAATTCATCAGGATTTCTGCAGACTGCAAAAACGCAAACTGTCGATTTAGTTTGCCAATAAAGTAATTAAATAAAAATCTATTTGGTTCATAGAAAGATTGTACCGAGACTCTGGGGTTAGAGAATTTGAAGTATCTTCCTGCAATGTCTCAGTTTTGGATACTGAGTTTTAATTTAACTTGTACGCAGGAGTCAATATCTGCTAGAGGCTATGTGGCAGATTGAACTACACATTTGATATTGCGGTCTGTTTTGCTACTGCTTAAAATTCCCTAATGGTTGTGTTATGTTCATACAGAGATTGACCAAGGCAGCTGTGGAGACCCGGGGATACCTGCGTACGGTAAAAGGGAAGGCACAGGCTTCAGACATGGGGACAAGCTGTTCTTTGAGTGTCTGCCGGCGTTTGAGCTGGTGGGGAAGAAGAACATCACCTGTCAGAAGAACAATCAGTGGTCCGCGAAGAAACCCAGCTGTGTCTGTAAGTGGACCAATGCATACATCCATTATAATAATAGGTCTCTAGGTTAAAGGACACATATTATGCAAAACTGACTTTTTAAAGCTTTTAATCGTGCTATATTGTTGTCCTCTCATCAAAAACAGTTGTATTTTGCTTCATTTACCCTTGTTTCATGAATTCTTTAAGCCAAAGTTCTCTTCTCTGAGCACTCAAATATGCTCTCTTTGCACTTTACCCAGATTTCTGCGTCGCTGGTAAAAAGCTGGACTTTGCCTACACAGTTTTTATGTCTATAAACCATCACTGGATTTGTTCTGTGGTCAAATTGTGTTCACAGTGAACACATGGCTTTGTTAGCATAGCAATCTCTAAGGACTTCATTTTTTATACCTCATTGAAAATTGAGGTGTAGTTTGTGTGTTTTCCAAATGTAGATATTACTTTAAGTCAGAAAATGTGACCAAAAGCATCTTTAAAAGAAAAATAAATGCATAATGCATTATTGTGGCTATATACGCAAGTCCTTTAAAGTGAAATGGATGGACTGACCTTTGTGCTAAAGTGAATTCTTACAGAAATTGTCTGGGTAGTTGGAAACGATTACAGATAAAAGTAATTGTAACCCTGCACACATCAAAAATACCAATAATACACATTTGGTTGCACTCTTCTGCAGAGTAAAGTGCAACCAAATGTGTATTATTGGTTGCACTTTACTCTTCTGCAGAGTAAAGTGCAACCAATAATACACATTTGGATGCACTTTACTCTGCAGAAGAGTAATAGTAGCATAACCCTGGCTGCAGTTCGCAGATCGGGAGTGGCTCAACGTGGGTAGAGCTCAGTGTTTGACCCGCCTATTTTACCGCTTTATTTTACCTACTTTACCAATAACGCACACACACACGCGGTGGACGGACATTCGACTGTGGAGCACCTTGACCACACGTTTACACACATTACATTACACTTAACAGAAGCTTTTATCCAAAAAGGCTTACAGTTATTACTCCGCCCCTCTGGAGAAGGGACGGGATATTTTTGGTTCATTTGTTAGTCTGTCTCTGGCTGTCTGTCTGTTAGCAACACAAAAACTACTGATCGGATTTATACGAAATTTTCAGAAAAGATGGAGAATAACTCCAAGATGACCCCATTAACTTTTGGACAAAAACGTTTTTTGGCCATAATTCTGTCATGAATCGTCTGATTTATGTACGTATGTATGCATTTATGTATTTATTTTTCTTTTCTTTTCAATGAAGTCTTATCATTCATTGCACTAAGGGGCACACAGTGCGAATATAATAGAATTTCACATGAATTAGGGGTACTGTGTGATTGACTTGTAGGACTTTACACAGTATTCAATTACCATCCAGCCAATGTGTGTATGTGTGTGTGATTTCAATGCCGTATGACTGACGTTTCAATGTGTTGCCTGATGTTTGCCACGAGATGGCACCAGTGCAAAGCCAAACGCTGAGTCCAGCCCGTTGGGGTGTGGCCAAACTTTGAGCTCCGCCCCACATTTCGCCCAACCTAGATCTGCAGGCTGCAGCCAGGGGCACTTGTAATAGTATGGCAATAGGATGGACACAGACCAGTGGCAGCTGGTGGTATACTTTTTTTTTTTTTTTTTTTGGGGAGGGGGGGGGGGTGCCTAGGCCGAAATTATAAATATATATTATAAATATATGTATTATATATAGGCTATATAGTATTATAATGAATGCCAGAGCCAGGCATTATGGTCACTATTGGCTGAACTATATCTATCAGAGCACAACGCACAGCCAAGCGCAAAGTTTACGCAGCAGCACAACCTGATCTACCGCTCACACCCAGCCCCTACAACACAACGTAACACACGGCCCACACCCAGTCCCAGCAACACAATGTAACACACTGCTCACAACCAGCCCCAACGCAATACTTCAATAAGTGGCTACGGTCACAACACAAACATACAGCATAAGCACCGCTCCTATAACACACACGGCAGAAGACTGGAGCAGCTCCATCGCACCCACAAGCTCATTTACACATTATTTAGCTATTAACACTATAACACTTACCTGTGAGGCTTCGTCCTCAGATTTGCCCAAAACTAACGAAAACAAACCTCTTACCTTCTCCAAAGGACTGAAGCAGAGTGTATCCTCTATCCGTTGTTCTTTTGTTTCTGTCTTCTAAAGTGTATTATTGTCCAATATGAAGAGCAAGCAGCTGAATCTCACAGTAGGTCAGGTGTGTGATAAATGTTTATGAAAACCAATCACTTGATTTCAGTTCGTCCCCACCCTGCGCCCCCAAGTCGTACTTCAGGGCTGCAATGTAAAGTAATGGGCAGAAGCAACGTAATGACGGCAAATTGTCTCCAAACTTCCTCAAAACTCTCCCACAGACCTCCATTGAATCGCCCCAACTTGGTGAACTCAAAGGCCAAACACATGAACCAAATAAAGTGATATGAGCAAATTAACATGATAAAAATATGTCTATGCAGATACACATTCAGTTTTAAACAAAATATTAAACATATAGCCTAATATAATTTTTTTTTTTTTTTTCTTTTTTAATCTTGGTCAAATTGCTATGCTGACACAGACAGCATAGCAATTGGGGTAACAACCTTGAGTTTTGTTTATTTATTTACCATATGTACTTTAAAGGTGTACTGGGGAACTTTTCTGGTGGGGGGGTCTGCCACCTGCTCCATGGAGAATCACCTATAGATATTGTTAAATCCCATAATGTGACCCGCAAAGCAATTTCCATGGAGGCAAGCAGGTGGCAGACCATCCAACAGAAAAGTTGCAAAATAACTTACCTTAAGTTTTGGAGGCTGTTATTATTTGCATCTCTAACTGCGTATTTTTTATTGTATTATTTTGTTAACAGATCATACCACATTACACATATATCACACAGCCTCTCATTAAGTATACGGCATATTTACAGTACGCCTGAGTGCAGCACTGTATCTCTCCGCCTCTTGATTATGTGTTTGTGCCGATGTGCGCCGGGCGTGCTGCATAATAAATGGTCAGATTATCCCTACAGTTTGCCGAGCAGAGGCTGTGGATTTGAAAACAATAGGAGGGCATATTAGCCAATTAACAGCATGAAAGACAAACACTATGTTTGGAGCCCATGGTAAACGGGAGAGCCAGCTGACGAGGCACATCATCCCCTCGCCTGTGTGATTGATAAGATAATTTGACGGACAATAGCGTGCGTAGATAAACATCGGAAAGCTAAGTAACAGAGAGGTTTCAGGCTCTGGATTCGATTTGGCCATGCTGTGTAGTTTTTTGAATAATAAACTATTTTGGTAATTTGAACACAATGCAGGCCTTGTTTTTGCCGCTGTGGACGATTATTGTAATGAGATCTGGGACGTCTCAGGAAGTGTCATTAAAGTCTTTGGGGTTTTTTTTGAATGGATATTATGCACATTTTATTGTTCCAATGTTGTCAAATACAAAGCTGTTTTCAAACTTAAAGGTGCACTGCGCAACTTTTCTGGTGGAGGGTCCGTTGCATGCTTGTCTCCATGGAAATATTATTGCTTTGCCTGGAATGTTCCATGACAAGACATTAAATACATCTATGCATTTATTCATTACAGGTGTTTTATTGCTTAAAAATGCAGTAATTCTCTCTGTGAATAGGATTGCCTCTCCAAAGATCTGACTTGTAATGTAGCCTTGTTATCTCCCTTGTAGGTTTAATTTCTACCATGGAACATTCTAGACAGAGCAATACCATCTCCAAGAAGAAAGGCAGGTAGCGGAAATAAAAAATTCCGCTACCTAGCATGAAATAAAAATAAAAATGCATATGATGTGTAACTCATCTGGGCACCTGATACTTTGTATTTGAGGCTTATAGCCACAGGGACAGACTCTAGTCATGTGTAACCTGTAACTGGAAAAAATCAAGGGTGAATAAATTAATTATGTAGATAAATGTACAAGTTTACGGTTAAGAAATGATGTCTTTTAAATTGGATCATAAATCCTTGATAGGTGGGAAGTGATTCGATTAGCTAGGTATCATGAGAATTACTTAACTCAAGGACAAAACTAATTGTCTTCTTCAGTGTATGAGCTAATCAGTCATGTAAAAATCAGACGAAAACAGTTGCCATCTTTGCAAAGGTGATATTCATAATAATACAACCATTTAAAGGTGCACTATGTAACTTTTCTAATAGAGGATCAGCTCCCTGATTGTCTCCATGGAGATGTTACTGCTTAGCCTAGAATGTTTTACAGAATGGCATTTATCTTGCATTTAAGGAATAATACAGTTTTTATCGCTCAAAAATTAATTCAAAACATGCATTCTTACTTTAAGCGGGGGGCACATCGCCACAGATCTGACCTGTAACTTGGCCTAACACCTGCTTATCTCCATGAAGATACTCAAGTTAAAGGGCCTACTATATTATGGTATTTTCTAATCTATGTTATGATGGTGTTTCCCGATCAAAAACATACCTTGTTTCATTCATACATTTAACACACAAGCCCTGCATATTTAGGCAGAGTACTTCGAGTACTTCTCTCAAATAAGAAACACTCTGTTCCAGCTTGTGATGTCATGTGGTACCACGAGATGGGGTCCACTGTTTTGTTTTTTTTTTTGTTTTTTTTTTTTTGTTTTTTTAACTCCATACAACTTAACTAGAATCATTTGGACATCACAAGGTGGAACAGATGTTGAGTTTTGGAGACAGACTAATAATGAAGGGTTAATAAAACATGTGTGAATAAAACAAAACACAACTCCAGGATTTTTTTTTAATGAGTTAACAACATTCTAACAAGTTTTAAATCTCACAAAAATCAAATTCTGATCTATAGTGTAGGATGTTTAAGCAAAAACTTTCAGATTTCAGAGGACGAACACAACTGCAACTTGCAACTATGCAGTAGTTACGCCCACATTATTTACCACATTATTTTCTTTCTTTGCAGTTTCCTGTTTCTTTAACTTCACCACTCCATCGGGGGCGCTGCTATCCCCTAACTACCCTCAAGAGTACGGCAACAACATGCACTGTGTGTGGCTGATCATTGCCAACCCTGAGAGCCGGATCAACCTGGCCTTCAACGACCTGAGCATGGAGAAACAGTTTGACTTTCTCTCCATAAAAGATGGCGGAAAGGTAGGCTGTATTCGTATTTCTTTTGATCTCATTTTCATACACAATTAACATCACAATCACAATATCAATACACATACACAATACAGTACACAATATACAATATACACACACATACAAATAAAGACAGACAAACACAATCACACACTGGATCCAGTTCTCACCGTCAGCTGTATGTTGTTAGAATCAGAAAAACATTAGCCATTAGCATCAGCCACTGTACAGGTTAAACAACAATGAAGTTAAACAGCTTAAAGGTGCACTATGTAACTTTTTGGTTGCTCTGTCTGGAATGTTCCATGGTATGACATTAAACAGCTCTACCTTATATTTTTATAGTTCAAAAATATATAGAAAAACAGGCATTTTGCTGACTGTCATTTTGGTTGCATCTCTACAGATCTGACCTGTAACTTGATCTGGTTTGGTCTCCACGAAAAGCATTTGATGAAGCCTCCACCAGAAAATTTACCCAATGCACCTCTAATGTCTACACAATGTGGCAATTATGTAAAGATTTAAATGTGACGGTACAGACATGCTTCAATAGGCCTACGGGAATTAACATGCAGTTGCTTGCATTAACATACAGAGGCTAAATTATACAGCAGGCTACAATTATTTCTGACTCTTAATGTGGCCTGTGTGGGAACTTGGCATAAGACAATAGTTTATGTTAATGGTCTATATGCGGAAATACTTTCTGTAGTAGTCCTATATGGAAAAACGTAATCTGTTTGCAGCATTTCAGTTTTAAGTCATGCAGTAATGCTGTTACCGCATCAAAAGCATATCTGGAGTTGTGTTTTGTTTCATTCACACAATTTCATTTCATCCTTTTTTCAGTTTTCAAGTATATAGCTACTTTTTTACCTTTAGTTAAGAAGAGATTGGCAATTTCAGGGCTGAAATTATCCATATGTTTCAAGTTTATGTGTATGGAGTTTACAAACGTCCTGTATTAGTGCATGAGATCACTAGGTGGAACAGTGTTTTACATTTGAGAGAAGAACACAGCCTAAATATGTGTTAAACATGTGTGAATGAAACACAACACAACTCTGGGTATGTTTTTGATTTGACATTATACCATAGATTAGAAAACAGCGCTATAAGCTCTTTAAATACACTGTCTGATCTACAGGCCGAGTCTCCCATTTTGGGCACCTTCTCCGGAGATGTGGTCCCTCCTCCCATAACAACCAGCGGGCACGTGGCACGACTTGAGTTTCTGACAGATCACACATACACTGACAGAGGATTCAACATCACCTTTACAAGTACGTAAGAAATGGTCTGTCCAAAATGCATCTCAAAATGTGTCACTACTACATTTTTGGGGTTTGTAAGTGTATTCTATGTCTGCTATTTGTGTGTATACTGCCTTGTAAATCAGTGAATCATCCCCAGTATCAATGTGCTTGTCACCCGCTCGCTGCACAGGCTCCAGCACCCATGAGCAACGCTTTTCTTTATGCACTCACTGCACAGCCCGCAACATAAATGACAAAAACTGTTCTTTTTAGTCTAAAGCGAGTTATGACATCTAAATAAAAGCCAAACAAAGCAGATACATTTGCAGCACTGCTCATTATGTCTATTCTGGGCCAGTGCTGACTTCTGAGCAAACTCCAGATGGGTTTGTGAGACTGTGATGTGATGCACAGTGCTGTCTGCTGCTGCTAAACCCATTTCATGCAGATACTATAGTGAGCAATTGGCACCAATATTACTGCATTCATTTTCTATTGTGTAATGGCGCTGGCCCTCACATTCTTTCATCTTTTTCTTTTTTCTATGGTACTGTTGTTAAAGCCACAATCAGTCTGTAACAAAAATAAAACTAAAATCGGACATGGACTCATACTCCCTTTTTTTGGAAAAGAGAATATTGCTTTTGCCATTTTTTTTTTTTTTTTTTTTTTTTTTTTTTCTGTAGCCTACAAAATTAGTTCCATTGTCCATTGTAACACAAAACAGTATTATTTCACTTGTAGTACCATGACTAATGCGCACTGGCTAATTTTAAATGTATGATAGCAAGAGTCTGTGCCAGTTTTTTTCTAATAAATATCTTACACATCATATCATACACAAGGCAGGCTTATTTTAGAGAGGCACAGGCCCATTCCAACAAAAACAATACTGAGTGGATTAAGAAATGATGCATTATTTTGTCTTAGATTAGACATGTTAGAAGAACATTTACTTAAGATAAAATGGTGGTATTATGAACAAGGCTTTCTTCATTTTAGGCAGTGAAATAATTCACTTTTATAGATATTTGGTGACAAACCATTTCATTTTGATTTCCTTTGATTCCTCACACTTTGTCCAAACAGGAATTGTTACACCCACTGTTGCCAGTTTTCTTCTTCCCATCTTTTCCAGAATCCTCTGAGCAATAAGTCTAAATTAACACACCAAGACATATCCTCTTAGAACCTTAAAATACACACAATACAAAGTAGCATAGTCATTATCCTGGCAACTTCTTTTATTGCAGAGCCACAGAGGCAGGCCTAAGTAGACATTAGGATGTTTGTCTTAATAAAGTCTTGGCCTAAATGGGATGCAGTGAGTCACTTTTAAGCGTGTGATAAAGCAGCTCTTGAGCTCATTTGCAGACATGTCGTCAGCCCAACCCAGGTGCTGCACTGTAGCCACATTGTGGAGAACACATGGTGACTAATGCATCAATTAGCAACTCGGATGAATAAATAAATAGCTAATAAAGCATGGTAAATTAATGTCAAAAAACAGTTAATTGGAGTTGACATGTGGGTTCTTTGGTAAGGTTTTGTTTTGTTTTGGGGTTTTTTTTTGAAGTAGTGGACTAAGCTTGCATTTCTCATGTTAATTAAGGACATGTCATGTATTTAGGGTAATTTTCATAAATAAGATGATTTTGATGGATGAGTTGCTTCACTCTTTGCTTTGGTCCAATGATTATAAGAGGATTCATCAACACCTACAGCATGAAGCATGTGGCAACAGAGGGACCAGGGCAAGAGGAGAGCGTAGATGATGTAATGTTTACATAACCCGTTCCATACACTTTGATTATTTTACAGGAAAGATTAAAAAGTAAAGAAAAAACATGGTTGATAAACTCTGACAAGTGACACAATTGCCATATTCTCAAAACTGAACGTAATGAAGGACTTACCTTATCATCTTACAAAAATACACATTTTCAACGTCAGGTCTGAGTTCAGATATAAATTTTACTTAGGACAACATTTATTCATTTTTATATGTGTAAAATTGGACATTTGTACAATTACGTAACAAGCTAGTCATTTTCTTTTAAATATTTGCACATTTATGCTTGTCACTTTATAATAACTTCATCTTATCATCTTTAGACTTAATAAAGCATGAGCAAAGACTAAATTCATAATGAACAAATTCTGTTAAGAGTGGTTCAGGCATAGTAACTACTTAACTGAAGGGTTAGGGTTAGAAGTTAGGGCATTAATTAAGAAATAAGCCTACAAAGCCTGAATCATTCATAATTAAGTATTTGTTCTATAAGTCTTTCATTATTAATTAGTGTAGATAAAATTTTTGCTGTCCTTGATAAGAAATAATTCTGTAGGCTTATGGATGATGAAGTGTGTTTTTTTGTACTTTCCCTTATCTTCACGTCTCCATTTTCCCACAGCCTTTCGTCACAATGAGTGCCCTGACCCGGGAGTGCCCGTGAATGGGAAGCGTTTTGGTGAGAGCCTTCAGCTGGGCAGCTCCATCTCGTTTGTGTGTGAGGAGGGCTTTGTGAAGACCCACGGCTCTCAGACTATTTCCTGTATCCTCAAAGATGGAAACGTGGTCTGGGACAATGCAGTCCCTCGCTGTGAAGGTGAGCAGTGGGAATGCTTAGAGGATGTTTTCTATACTTTAGTGTGCTCCTAAAAAAATAATGTTGCATATTCATCTGCAGGAGTTTGAATACCCATGGCTTTCAGTGTCATCACCATCTAGCATTGTTACCATAGCACAATTAAAAATAAAATATGATACTTGTAATATAGCAAAGATTTGTTATCAGTTTACATTTCTAAGAATTGATTAAACCAGGAACAGTTGTACAATGACTTTTCTTGGTTAGTTATTTCCTCATTTTCAATGTGGTAGTTTTGTCTAGCAAAAATTATGATATCATATTAGTATTACATTAAATATTATATTAAATATTACATAAAAATTTGCTGAAATGTCATTGTGCCTTCTATTGGATTTTCTGATCAATGAATAGAGACCTAAGACCATTCATATGTGGTTGGAAAAGGCTGACAGAGGTGCTGAGCCTAAGACAATGCTAAGTGTTAAGTAGCTACATTTCATGCACCACATTAAAGACAGACAGAGGTGGGATTCTAATAGACATAATCGCTTTTCCCTATTCACAATATGGCAAAAAGGAGCCCATTATTAAAGTATGTCACTTCCCCCTAGTGTGCCACCACAGCCCAGTACTCCTGCGAGACCATCTATCATCCCAGTGCGTTTGTAGCGTAATGCATTTTATAGATGTCCTTCAGTATGCTGAGTTGGCTGATTAAATCATTCCACTTCAAAGCGAGTCAGGCCACTTGGCACAGAAGCCATAAGCCCTTTCCTTGTTCTGGTTAAGGATAGGCAGTTAAAGGGATGCGCTGCAAAGTGAGCGCTAACGGGGGGTCGATAGGCCTGAGTGGCTTTGGTGTAATCAATCAAACAGGTCCCCTCCCTTTAAGACGTTTGATAGTTAAGGCACTGGTGGTTTGGAGGGAGGGAATACAAAAACTACAGAAATGCACATCACATGAATGTTCCCAAGGGAGAGAGTTAACCTTGAAAGTGAGCTGTCACCAATTTGCATGTGATAAAGCCTTGAAGTAAGGAAAGAGGGAACAAACTCCATCTGAATACACAAGATCCTTTATGGAGGCTATAATAGATCAAAATAGGTATATTTCAGCCTATATTTATTTTTGTTTATTTTTTTATGTAAGTTTAAATAAAAGTATTTATCAGTGGTGTAAACAGCAAGATTAGAATCTCAACTTAATCCAGAATGCTTTCATATAATGTATCATGATCATTTGGATTTTGGTGATTCAGTCTTATCAACATACCATATTGTCACAAGATTAGATCATGTTTATTTTATTTTATCAATTTTTTGCCATATTGCGCAACCCTAACATGGGTCCTAGAAAACAGAACAGAAAAAAGCATGTATGTCTTCTTTAGAGCAGACATAAAAAATGACTTTTTAGAGTTTTTAACCAAGTTATAGTTGTTTCTCCTCATCACCCCTCATCCGAAGTTGTATTTGGAGTGGTTTGTGCATATTTGAGCAATCTTTAATTGCATATTTTCAGGACGCCATATTGCTGATCAACCCCCATTTTCACAGCCACCGGTATATGCCTGTCGCCCACTGCTCTCTACTTATCCGTTCTCCAATTTTATTTTCTTCATCTGTGATATGCACAGGATTTCACAATGTTGCATACTCACTGGTACAAATGAAAAAAAATCTGCTGCTCGCTAGCATGATCTGCTGCTATCCATTGGTGGTGCCAGCTCCCATTGGGCACCACAGGATGTCAGCGGAGTTGTTTCTTATATTAAGTCATTTTAGATTAATATTTAGATTAGTGCTGTCAAAAATATTGCGTTAATAACAAGTTAACGCAAAATAACTTTAATGACGTTAATTTTTTTATCTCAAGATTAACGTTCTTTGTAGTGAATTAGTTTTTTCATAAGCTGTGGCCACTGCTCATAACGTTAGAAAAACTACAGGATCCGGCTGTAAACAGGAAGGAATTTGTACGAAGCTGAGAAGTCCTGGCTGGAGGAGGTGGGCCAAAGCACGGCACGGTTGCTCATGTACGCGCACCCGTACGACTTCACTATACAAGCCCTGTGTGTGCATGTGTATGTGTGTGTTACTCATACGAGGAAAACAGTGAATAAAGTCCGCTCCAAACGATACGGCGAATCCGCGTTTACCTTCGATAAGGACTGTGACAGAGACAGAAGTTTTGCAGCCTTTTGTCTCCGGCTGTCCTCACTGCTCCGAGCTGTTTTTATATCCATAAACTCACGGAGGAGCGCGTATCGCAGCAGGACTCACATCTGTCTCACTATTTAAGAGATAATTCTGCCGCTGGATTTATATTCTCTGTTAAAAACGATAGCTCTGCAGCACAACATGTAAACAAACAGCGACGTGATGACGTCATGGGGCCGTGGCCTGGTTCAGTTGTGCAGGTGTGAGTGCGGGACACAGCACCCTACGCAGTCGCTTTGACTGTTATGAAGACAGAAGAGAAGCACTTCACTCACGCTGTTGCAGAGCTGTCTCACTGACAATTGTTGCGGTTTGTAATTTAAAAAAAAAAAAAAAAACATTTGCAAAGCGGCATCTATCCACTCTTCTATGTTAATAAGAGTAGTAAAATGATGATTCATGGGACAAAAATGTGTGATTAATTTGCGATTAATTACGAGTTAACTGTGACATTCATGACATTAATCGCGATAAAAATTTTTAATCGATTGACAGCACTAATTTAGATGAATATAATGTGCAAATTATAACAATGATCCACAGTTTCAATGTTTATGGATTATTTTACTCAATCCCTTCATGTGATAACTTGAACTGATTATAATCTAGGATCTAATTTAGCTCTGGTTTAATTACATTTTTAACAAAATTTTAGCCAATGGATTACATTTTTTCATAATAACCAAGCTCTACTCCTTCTGCTCCTAGCCCCATGTGGAGGTGATCTGAAGGCCCCCAGTGGAATCATCCTCTCCCCGGGCTGGCCAGAGCTCTATAAGGAGGCTCTTAACTGTGAATGGATCATTGAGGCTCCTCCAGGCTACCCCATCAAGATCATCTTCGACAAGTGAGTTACATTTTCGATACCATATGCTAGTCTGTTACCGCACCCCTGTCTTCACTCCTTCCTTGTCTCGTTCCACAGTGGTTAATGCAGTACATCTAATGCACATTAAAAACCAGAGTAACATTATGTTTTATTTAAAGGGCTTGCATGCATTTGATCCATCAGCACATGCTGTTTTCCCATGGGGATATATGAAGATATGATTTGAGATTATGTATATACAAAATGAAAACAGGATGGCCTGCAATAGCCACCCAGGTGCGAGGACGAAGAAAGTGTGGAGGGCTTGTCAAGGTGAACTGAGGAATATCAGAGGAGCTAATGATGTGTGAGATGGAGAGAGAGGTTAGGGAAAGGTTTTGTCTTTTATCAAGGCCTCGGAAGTATGTGGGGGTGTCATCCTATTCTCCTGAGCAATGTAATATGAATTTATATATTTTACGGAAAAGTATAGACCAAAACAATACAGTGGCAAAATATAATAATGAGGCCATACTATAGATGTGAAGTTTATGTAAATAGTTATGAAAAGAGTGTTGGTTGCAACCATTTTACATTTTTTCATATTTCCTTCCTGGCTTGATAGATCTCGTAATATTTTACCCTACAATCATGTGTATTGCTTGGTTTGAAAATCGGTCTGTCTTTTGCCCATCACATGACTTGGAAAACCACCAATATTTAACTTTTGCTTGTATGTTAACCTCATTAACCAGATTGGTTCAGTGGTTTTAATGAGCCCCAGTCATTCATTCATTAGTACTCTTTGTTTTGTCATCCATAAACAGATATATTACATTAAAGTTTAGCAGCTTTTTGCGAATTCATGACTTTCATACATTTTTATTTTTCACTTTTTAGGTTTCGCACTGAAGTCAACTATGATGTCCTGGAGGTCCGTGATGGACGGTTCCCTTCCTCACCTCTAATAGGAAGTTACCAGGGGACACAGGTGCCACAGTTCCTAATAAGCACCTCCAACTTTTTATACCTTCAATTTTCCACTGACAAGAGCCACTCGGACATTGGTTTTCGCATACGATACGAAAGTAAGTTTTTCAAGTAAATGAGAAAGTTTTCAGATCTTATGCAAGCACTATTGTCGTTTTATGTTATCATAATGGTGGTTTGAAACTGTTTTTACTTTGTTGCCTGTTTTTGCACAGCGCTTCAGTTACAGTCAGATCACTGTGTGGACCCTGGGATCCCTGTGAACGGACAGAGACACGGAAATGACTTTTATGTGGGGGCTCTGGTCACGTTTAGCTGTGATGCTGGCTACACACTCAGCGACGCAGAGCCTTTGGAGTGTGAACCCAATTTCCAGTGGAGCCGCCCCCTGCCGAGCTGTGATGGTACGTTCCAAAAAGCTGACCTAGAAATGACAAACAGCCTGCTAGGTTTTCTATTTACTCTCAAATAGGATTAAATCAAAGACATTGTTTGTTGTTGGTAGAGTGAGGAAATGTATGGAATTTATATTAATATTAGTGTTGCATCATATTATAACAGCTTTTAAGTCCTCGCAATAGATAAATGACAATTATATTTCTTCTTGGATTCAAAACCCTATAATTACCTTAGAACATAATGTAATAGGAATAATAAAATACTAGGCTAGCAGGATGTATAGTGGTTTGCATTTTAATTTTAGTATTTTAGTCTCTCTTATTTATCACACATTTTTTGCTATATTTATAATGAATTTCAAACCTGTTGTATTCCCGTTTGCTAACAAATTAATCGTTATTATTAAGAGTTCTTTAGAGTGGATTCTCACAGAAATATGAATGCTTTTCGGCACTTTATCCAATAGATACTATATCCAACAAGCCCTGAGCTGCAGAGCTGCAAGATCAATCTCAGTCAAATCAAAATCGCATTTTAAATGGACACAATTAGCAAATCGCAGAGGCTGCAGTTTTGGAAGTACCATAATTTCCTCCACAAATAATAAAATGTCCTGTCTTATTCTGCATAAAAACGCTAACCCTGTAGTTTAGATCTGTACAAACAAATATATGTAATTTCTGTAGATGTTGCCAGTTCATATTTTTATGTCACTTCTCCTGAATGTGTTTAAAATGTGAACTTTGAACAGAATACTATTAAACTACCACAGATCTAATTGCAATCGTAGTGTTTGTCAGAAATATTGCCCTCAGTCCTGCTTAGCAGTCATTTAAATGTTGACGATATGGGACAAGTGTTTTCAATGCTGTTTTGACTGGAGTGTGTTTTTAACTCATATTAATCTTTAAACTATTGGTTTCTATAACATTCTCCCCATCTCTTCCGCACAGCTTTATGTGGCGGTTACATCCAAGGCAACTCGGGCACCATCCTTTCTCCAGGCTTTCCAGACTTTTACCCACACAACCTGAACTGCACGTGGATTATCGAGACCTCCCATGGCAAAGGTTAGCCTCTGTCAACACATGTGCCAGTCAAACCCAATTTCCTCTACTTTGTCATTTCCTCCACTGGATGGCCTTTTTATTCTACCGAACGAACTGTCTCCGTCAGACTAATATGCTGAGAGGCTAGCCTAGGGCGAAAGCATACAGGGATTTTAGCTGCAGTCAAGTCTTCGTGTGGAGGAAAGCTAACATCAAATTGACACAGTTTTATTTGCGGATGCTCTTCTTGCATCCGTGTTAAGTGTTTGATGATTAACAAGCAAGAAACAAGGAAGTTGGGATGCAGATTTCTGTTTACTTCTCCTGCTTTATTAAAAAATGGATCTTGGAACATTGCCCAAAACCATTAGAAACATTTTAAACATTAAATTTCTAATTAGTATGTTGTATGTTGTATTTTTGAAAACTTTTATAAAAATCTTATCTTTATTCAACATTTAATACACTTTGTTTTGTGTTTCATCCAGGTGTTCAGTTCACCTTCCATACGTTCCATCTTGAGAGCCCCCATGACCATTTGTTGGTAACAGAAAATGGCAGCTTCTCTCAGCCCCTCTGGAGACTGACTGGGTCCACTCTTCCTCCGCCTCTAAGTGCAGGGCTGTTTGGGAACTACACGGCACAGATCCGATTTCTCTCAGACTTCTCCGTGTCCTATGAGGGATTCAACATCACTTTTTCTGGTAACAACAAATTAATGCGCCAAACACGTTTAAAATCCTGAGGGTAATATTATATGAGGACTAGTTGTTTTTGTACTAGATTGATTGCAGTTTGATAACATCTGCACTCCAAACAGCTTCCTGTATTTATTTGTAATTTTATGGAACTCGACAGCGTCTGCCCACTTCAAGGTTTTGAATGCAATTGTGTCATTCATTTTTCCTATAGACATTTCAAAAAAGTATTAATATTAAAAAGAAACCCTAACCCTAATGACCATAAGACCTATAATTCTATTTAAATTAGCCACATAACTGGTTATCCTCCATTGTGCTTTAATCACTTAAAATTTTAATCTTTCGAAAGGTCTATAGGACAAATCAATGAGTTTTGGAACCTCGGCAGCTTCGGAGTGGGCGGGACTGTTGAGTAACAAGCATAGTCCTACTCATAGTTTTTCTCACTCAAGGATGCTTCATGCTTTCTTACATTGGTTTCTTATTAGCAACAAAAAAGCTAATTAGTTTACTGGTTATAACTGGATGAGTCTACATCTTTCTATATTATTCTATTAATTCAAGTCGCTAAAATAGGAGCGCAAGGGAGGAGTTACGATTTTTACAATGAATCAAATAGCCAATTTTTTTTTTTTTCTCCTCAGAGTATGATTTGGAGCCGTGTGAGGACCCTGGAATCCCGCCCTACAGCACCAGGAAGGGCCTTCAGTACGGGGTGGGCGACGTCCTGATCTTCTCCTGTTTCCCGGGTTACAGACTGGAGGGGCCGGCGCGGGTGGTGTGTTTGGGGGGCAGAAGGAGAGTATGGAGCTCCCCTCTGCCAAGGTGTGTGGGTAGGTGGTCAAAAACTTTTTTTTACCCTTTATCATCCTATTCTTCAAACTTCTTATATGTCACATCGTCACATCGGTAGTCCTTTGCTCTTATTTGAATAGGGAAAGTTGTAGGTTAGATATTTATTCAAAGGTGCACTATGTAACTTTCCTAGTGATGGGTCTGATTCTTGCTTTCTCCATGGTCATATTAGTGCTTTGACTGGAATGTTGGATGGTATGGATAGTATTTATTAAATGTCAGGTATTTCTTCTTGCTAAAAACATACTGAAAACATGCATTTCCTATATAGCTTGTCCTGGTGTGCCTCCCATTTGTCTCGATGGAGTTGAGATACATTAAATTGTATAGGCATAAGAAATAACATCTTTATGGGCACAAGCAGGTGGCTTACAGAGTGCTTCTTTTAAAGTCTATGACATTTGTGTGGAAAAAAACAAACATTTATTTTAATCTTTGCCATTACCTTCTTGAAAAGAAATATGTCAAATTGAGCTGAAATTGCAGTGAATCACATTCAGATTGCAGTGTGATTATGATGATAGGCTTTTCAACATTTAGGTACAGTAAGCAGCAGTTAGCAACTACATGTCTACGTACTACCTACCCATCATTCAGTGCAGGCATGGATAAATATACTTTACTTTTCAAGCATATAGCAATTTACATGTCTTCTGCTCTCTCCAACACCTTCACATCTTCTTTCTCTTTCTTCTTCTTCTTTCTTGTGGTCGCTCTCTCTCTTTCTCTCTCTCTGCTGCCTCCGTTTTTATCTAGCTGAATGCGGCTCATCCGTGACTGGCATGCAAGGAGTGCTCCTCTCACCAAACTACCCCGGTTACTACGGCAACAATCACGAGTGCATCTACTCCATCCAGACGCAGCCAGGCAAAGGCATTCAGCTCCGAGCCCGGGACTTTCGACTGGAGGAGGATGACATACTTAAAGTGAGGAGGTGTTCGGAGATGCCTCCCCGTGCGCATGCTGCATGGGAAACTTGTTAGCATATGTTAGCTTCTGATTCTTCCTCCCACTTGCTCTGCTCTTTCTCACCAGGTCTTTGATGGCAGCAGTAATGAAGCCCGTCTGCTGGGGGTGTTTACAGGCAACGAGCTGCTAGACTCAACTCTCAACTCCACCTCCAGCTCCATGTGGCTGGAGTTCATCAGCAACACTGACAACACCAGTAAAGGCTTTGAACTTCACTTTACAAGTGAGTTATAAACCTGTGTATTATGCTCTAGACCTGTTGGCATTAGTTAATACAGTACAGTAGTGCTTCAAATACCTTCACACTTCAAGTTGTCTTCCTCCCTTCATATGTGGAAAAACAAAGCTTTTGTATAGGAGAAAAACTAGAGGATCCTGGCTTTACACTGCAGCACACATTTCAAAATGACACTCAATCTCTGCCAAACCATATTTGTAACTTGCTCTAAGCCTTCTGTTACCACATAAATATATTATAACCTACAACGGCCAGGCTTTCTCTTTAAATGTTTACAACACAAGAGATCAAAACAACCGACAAATAATTTAGCAGGCAGCTGACCTATATGTGTTGCTCAAAAATGGACTTGTCACAAAAAGCCTAGTTCAACAATAAATAAATAAATAAAGGCTAAGATAAGTTAGAACTTTATTAATCTCAAAACTGAAAAATATATTGTATAGTGTACACTGATATACAAGATCTACATGTGCCTAGATAACAGACAAGTCTAAGCGTTTTTAACATATTCTACAACATACTAGTATATCATATTTCTCTCCATGTAAAAATACTTCATGTCCTTGTAGGCTTTGAGTTGGTGAAGTGCGAGGATCCAGGTGTTCCACAGTTCGGGTACAAGCGTGAGGACAAGGGTCATTTTGCAGGGAGCACTGTGTCATATAGCTGTGACCCCGGCTACACTCTGAAAGGCCCCGAGGTGGTGACCTGCCTGAGGGGGGAGAGGAGAGCCTGGGACAGCCCCCTTCCGCTCTGTATTGGTGAGTCACATGATTCTCTAGCCAGAAATGCTGTGCTAAGCAGGTCTACATTTAAAATTTTACTTTGAGAAAAAACACAACAATATTGTTTTAAAGGTAGTTCCATCTGATTACCTGAAGATTGAACAATTTGCTTTTGTGTTCCCTTATTACAGTTCAAAATGGTCTACATTGTGCCTCACCACCAGCTTTGGCATTGAACATATCTATTATGCATTTATTTATTTGTATTGCTAAAAGTAAAAACCTTGAAAAACATGCATCATGATCTGTAACTCGTCCTGGTGCCATCACCTGCTTGTTTCCATGGAGATAGGTGGGTTTGATGCCATACAGTGGAGCATTCCAGACAAAGCAATAACTTATCAATGAAGAAAAGCAGATGGCAGATCATGCACCAGAAATGTTAAATAGTATATTATATCAATAATATTATTGAATTTCCCTCTAAAAAATTATATAATTTTCTCAATATTACATCTGTGGTTCAAAATTCAAAACATTATTGCATTATTATAAGAAAACAACCCAATTTTTTTTTGGCACATCAATCATTGATGGCGTAGTTAAATAAAATATGCATCATTATTAAAGTTAATTTAAGAAACTTACTAAGCTACAGTATTGCACACTTTTTCAGCACATAATTATATGGGGATTCTGTGGTCGGTGCATGTGTCATTGTAGCCCTGTCATTGTAACAATTCCAGTGTAATATTTGGGAGCTTTCCTCTGGTGACATTTTGACAGTTTCTTCCTGGCCCCAAATGCTCAGAGAGGTGAGCTAAGGTAAAGAAAAGCGACAGACTGCTGTTTTTGACAGTGGCGGAGGTGATTAGAATAAAATTGCTTTGCTCTCTTTTCATCCTGAGCTGACAGGTAATTTTAAGCTTAGGTCTAAACAGCATTCAGCACACTGTAAAAACGCACACGTTAATCCCCTACATCACCCCTTCACTGCTGATGATCGCCTCTGAATGGGACCACTTATGTTCATAATGGTGGATGTTTTTGTTGAGTACAGAGGAGGCCACAAAAGAGGTAGGCAAGGAGGACAAGGAAGAGTTCAACTTCATACTATATTGCTGTAAAAGAGCATGAACTTGACTTCTACAAACCCAAAATATATATATATATATATATATATATATATATATATATATATATATATACATATACATATACATATACATACATATATATATATATATATATATATATATATATATATATATATATATATATATATATACATAGAAATATTGGAGATGTGTCAGTTGTGGATTTAGTGAAAAACAAATCAGGCATGGAAAGAACTGACTGTGAACCCCCCTGACTCAGTGAAGGGTTGACCCCATTAAAAATGATGACTCACTGTTGAAAATGTGCTTATTCAGTTCTATTCATTGCTTTTAGCTTCTTGTTATATGCAGAGACTAAACATCTTAACTCCACCTACAGCCACAGTCTAAAATGAGCTGCTAAACTGGTCCATTCCTTGTGGACTAAAGAGAGATCTGAACCAATGAATAACAGCTTGACTTGCTCTAAAACTATTGTTTATAATATTTTATGCTCTAGTTATCTGCCTGGTCTCAAAGGAATCTTTAAATATGTTTTATCTTGTTCTGTTACCATATCTGGTATTGCAACTACTGACAATCAATTTAATTGCAATTTTTAAGGTTTCAAAAAAATTTTGATTGGAGGCTGTAGTTTACAATGTCAATATGACATGTGCGATTTTCACTCTTCAGTGTTTCAAATTACATCTCTCTCAACAGAAGGTTACTCAGTCATTTTCAATTCCACAACTGTCAAAATATTGTCAACCTGGCTTTAGATAGTAACTAACCTGACTTAAATCTGTTTTCTTTCTGGTGTTTTTTACAGCCCAATAATGGCCATTCCTCTGATTACTGCTTACTCCTGTGTGAAGGAAGCAATTTCCTTCTCAGTGGCTGCCAAGCAAACAACAATTTTAACCTCCACTTGTCAAAAGGGATTGCTCCACAATAGTGAAAACAAAATATTAAATTGGTTTTAAGAGATTATTGTCATCTGAGAAAATGTGACTTTGTTCAACTTAGTATTTGCAGATGTAGAATTGCCATCTGGAATACGTTTCTTGGTTTTACAATCCCAGTTTCACTCTCTTTCAAAAACTTGTCAGAAATGTCAATAGAGATGTATTGGTTAAAAACACAATTTATAAGTTAAGTTGTGAAGCAACTCAGTAGTGTGGTAGATCACTTCTGGTATGTATTGCACTATTGTATCAGAACACTTTTGAATGCATTTTATTATTTAGCGTCTTGAAATCTCCATTATTTCAACTTTAGACTTAACTGACAATTTTTGAGATGGGACAACGCAATTCCAAGCTCTATAAATGCAGAGAATACCTACAGCCCAACTATACCGAATAGGCTTTGAATTTTTAAAAACATTTACAATCTTTACCTGATTCATTTTGCAGTTTTTTTTTATTTGCTATACTGTAACCATTTTGACTCTTTCTTTTGCAGCCGAGTGTGGAGGAACAATCAAGGAGGAGCCCTTTGGCCGGATTCTGTCCCCAGGATATCCAGCGCCCTATGAGCACAACCTGCACTGTATTTGGACCATCGAGGCTGCTCCAGGAAGCACTATTAGGTTTGCCCAACACCCCTTTAAGTCCACTCTCAGTGCTGTGGACTTTTGTGATTACATTGTACTTTTCTGGGTTTCTCCAATCTCCTACTTCTCAATATACTTCCAATATAGAGTCTCTTTTTGTAGCGGTATTCATCACTTTCAGAGGCTGCTGTGTAATCAGTCCGCTGTGAACCTGTCTGCCCTATAGCTTGTACTGGCTGGGCAAAATGTCTGGCTATGTTATAACACCTAAATAGAGTATAGTCCTGTTCATTCTTAGGCTTTTTATATGACGAATAAAGGAGCATTATAGTATCAGGACTGTATGTAGCATTGTAGACCCAGTGTACTGGAAAGAAGGAGAAAGGAGATGAGGGAGGAGACAAGGAGAAAGGAAACATGGAGAAAAGGAGAGTTTAAGGTACAGGCCTAGGATTATTATTATTAGTAGTAGCAACATCTCTATCGAACATATTAGTAGCTGTCATTCTTACAGTGTTGTACTTTTGAGTAGGATGAAACAATGAACAATAACATTGCTAACTGTGATAAAAAAGAAAGAGAATAATCGTAAATTTTGTTAAACGTTAAATGATAATTGACAACAACAAAAATCTTATCCATAAATTTCTTTTAAATCATTGTTTTTTTCTCATATAACATAGTATCTATAGTTGTACAGCTTGTTCCTAATGAGACATTATTCTTTTCTGTTTAGACTTTTTAACGTAAGTAAAAAAAAGGTTCTCAGTCTCAGCGGGACTATCCTTGTCAAATAAAAGTCAATAAATAATTAATTGCTATAATTTTGGCCATGATAATCGTGATTCGTGACACAAATTTTCAAAACTGTCCTACTTCCTATTTTTTAGTTATTCTTGTCTACCTTGCACCTCTTTAACAGGTCAACTGGAATAAGTGAACAAACCACTAAAAAGTGAAATGAAACTTTTTTTAGTAGCACTGATTTACATATTTCCGTGCGAATAGCTTCTCTGCGCAGGCACATCTGACATCCACAGGGCCCTCACCACTGTTAGTTTACATTCATTAGCGCCTTCACCTCCTCGGGCTCCACTCAAATTCCTTTGCAAGGTATGTTCCACATCCATGCCTTTGATCCTACCCACACAGTTCATTATTGAGACGAATTTGCAGTGCGGTAGTCCAGGGACTCCGTGTATATCAAGAAGTGCGGTTGGAGCTGGCACACTTATCAAACCCTACTGAGCTCATGTGAAACGGGGAGCAGAGCCAAGTGACAGCAGGCGTCTAACTAGCGTGTTCCGAATGATTGTATGATATTATGTTTTGGGCTTACATGAAATGAGGTGGTAAAAAGCTACACTATTGAAGCTATGTTTGGGAGTTGATCTGTAATTTGCTGCTTGTATTTTTACAACTGATGAGGCCAAATTTTAACATGAGTTGCAAGGGACTGCCTCTTCTGCAGTTATTATTTTGAATAGTAATAGTTGTGGAGGTTGTTGTTGCAGTAGATTTTGAGCAGCCTATAAAATCCCTGCTTCTTCACAATGCCTCAACCCCTCTCAGATATGCACACATTCATACCACACATTCATACATTCAGCCTTAGCCTCCCTTCCTTACTTATTTATCATCTTGATGCAGACCAGCTATTGTGAAGACTCCCCACAGGACCAGTGATTGCAGCTCCTCTGTTTTGTATGCATGCGGGTGAATCCAGCACTCCCTATTCCTCCATTTCTCTCATATGAATACAAAATAGTTAAGGCAGAACTGGAGAACTAAGACATGCATCCTCTCTTCCGTTGCGGTTCTCCCTGCTTCATGAGGGGAATACCTTACCGGAGGATTTGATGTTCTTTAGAAAATAGGGTTATTATAAGTGATAGCTGTAAACAAACTTCACAAGTTGCTGGTGTTTTAAGAGCAACACTGAAAACATTTAGTGAATGATTTAGTGATGATCTGTGGTGGTCTGTTAGCATAATGGTGTCAAAAATAATGAATGAATTCTGTAAATCAGATCTGGGCACTACATCTTTACCTCTACAATAAGGCTTGTAAAAAATAATTTAATATAATACTATTTTCCTTATGGCTAGAAATTACAGGGTTGCTCATGGCTCAATGTGATACACGAAACACGATAGTATGGCTCATAATAATATCACACTTTGACGATACACGTGGTAATGTAAATCACATAATATCCTACGATATATATCAGTCTTTTTTTTTTAACAAAATATATTTTAGCAGCATAATTTCTTTATCTTATTCTTTATTTAAACTACTATCCGCACTAACTTATTATGAAATACACCAGTTTTGATGATCAAAACAGTTATGAATATACTTAATAAACAAGCTACAAGTGCTGTACTCATGACAATATAGCGATACATCAGTCCATAATATTAATACTGTGTCACAAAAGTACAGTATTCGATATTTAAATATTTTCACACACTCCTATGTATGCTGTGTTGTATATGCAAGACTATAGGTTTGTTCTTCCTGAACACACTCGTGCAGTATTTATGGCTTTGTAACACCTCTCCAACCCTTGCTAACAGTATACATAACTGTAGTACACCTGTCTACATCTGTTAGCTTTCTCTACGCACATTTCCCTCACAGGCACAGTGACAGGACTTGCCAAGTAGGTTATGTACAGTATTCACACAAGCAGCACATTGTTTAGTACCCTCTGGCTGCACTGCTCACACATCACACGCTATAGGAATATGAGGCTGACACCAATTATGCACAAACAGTGGGGACTTGTTGCTAAACTCAACACATCGTTGGCGTGTGCGTCTCCTTCGGCATCATCAGGAGCACAAGGTCAGTGTAAGTGTGAAGAGAATCGTTAAAGCACATCAAATATTATCATTACTAGATAACAATAACTGCAGCTGAATAAGGTGCATTCACCAACAATAGTTTATAAGGTTATTTTCTTAGATCAAGCTAAGTGATATTGTGGTCCTCTATAGAAATGTAAAATGTGCTATCTTAAATTGTAAAACTTCATAGGGCAGTGCAGTTAATCCAAACCAAACCAACTGGTTCTTGCTGCTGTCTTTTTAATGGAATGGAGAAGTCTGCAACCAGTCATCTGTCAGTAAAAGAATGTGCTTTGGAGCAGAGTTTCAACTTTAGAGGAATATATTTGACTATTTTTTTGTGTTGAATTGCACTAGATGTTTATTAAAAAGTCTGCCTTGTCTTTGTGATTACAAAATTGAATTGAATTGAGCTAGATCAATATGAGGGAAAAACCTACTTTTTTGCATACATACTGTATGCAATCAAAGATGGCATACATAAAGTTGTGATTATGTTGCACAGGCACACATGCTCGTCCACACTGCAATCTAACACTAGTGGGCCACCAGCTGGCTGACAGCTGTCTGCGTGAAAGTGAAAATAAGATATTTTGACAGTGTCATCTTTGTGATGTCTAGACTGGAATCATTAAATGTGGTGGCAGGCAGTGAGTGTTTGTTTGACTGACATTAAGGAACATCCCCAGCATGAGCGTGACACTTACCAAGAAATGTGTTCCTTCTTTACACTAAGCCTTAGATGATATTGTTTTTTCCTACCTGTCTTGTTGATGGGCTACTTTGCTGTTGCTTTTCAGTACATTTTTGGATAGAAAAAATATATATTTGTTTTAGTCCGTTCTCATGACTCTGAGGTATAAGACATGCCAGGAACTATCAGCTATTTTTATTTCATGTTCAAAATGAGTTTTGTGGAGAAAATGTCTAGAATCTTAAAATTTTAATATTTGTCCAAGCCCGAGCAATAGGGCCAGTGTCTTGGCAAACTGCTGCGAGATTATGAAAATAAGATGATAGATAATAATTTGATTGATGTGTTCACAACGTTGAATGGTTTTTCATCACCTGCAGTTGCCCACATTTGATTTTGCAATTACAGTTGAATCAATAGTGCTTTAGGAATTAAAATTTCTACCTTGGCTTGAAGTATTAACCTTGCTCCTGAAATTTACCAAAGTTTTTTTTTTTCTCTCTAGTCTTCACTTTTTGGTGTTCCACACGGAGGAGATCCACGACGTGCTCAGGATTTGGGATGGGCCCCAGGATGGAGGAGTCCTGCTGAGGGAGTTGAGTGGCTCAGTCCTGCCTCCGGATGCACACAGCACATTTAACACTGTCAGCCTGCAGTTCACCACGGACTTTTTCACCAGCAAGCAGGGCTTTGCTTTGCAGTTTTCAAGTGCGTTCTCAAGTGTACTTCTGTCACATCAAATGACAAGACATGTTTTTATCTAACTGGAAGTTCTATTGCTCGTCTAGTTTCCACTGCAACCTCATGCAATGACCCTGGCATGCCCACGAATGGTACCCGAGGAGGAGACAGCAGGGAACCAGGTGACCATGTTGTCTTTCAGTGTGATCCTGGTTATATCCTGCAGGGGGCTAACAAGATAACCTGCACTGAGATCAATGGGCGCTACTTCTGGCAGCCAGACCCTCCCACATGCTCAGGTAACAAAAGCACAGGGCTGGCACTATTCAGCTTCCTGTTTAATGGCAGCATTTTGAGTATTTTACAATAACTACACACACACATATATATATATATACAATATATATACATATACTATATATACTATATATATATATATATATATATATATATATATATAGAGAGAGAGAGAGAGAGAGAGAGAGAGAGAGAGAGAGAGAGAGAAAGAGAAAGAGAAAGAGAAAGAGAAAGAGAAAGAGAGAGAGATAAAAACTTGATTTTTTCCCCTAGCTCCTTGTGGGGGAAACCTGACTGGTCCCAGTGGGCTGATCCTGTCTCCGGACTATCCTGAACCTTATCCACATGGAAGGGAGTGCGACTGGAAAGTCACTGTACAACAGGACTACGTCATCTCCCTCAGCTTCAACCAGTAAGACTGTACACACTTGTATTATATGTCTTGGGTTGTAAACACCTTATTGTGGTTGCTTTGTGCACAAGCAACTAGAGTGGAATAAAAAAGAAGCGAAAGGACACACTGCTTAGTGCTCACTCAGCCTGTGTGACACGGTGGAGAAATAGAGCACTATTTATAGTAATCCTCAGTGCTGTTCAATAGATGCAAACACAGTAGAGTGGAAAAGGCTACTGTTTACATGTGGGCCTCATGGCTTCTGTGGCTTTTCTAGCTCATATCTTCTGGTTAATTAATCAGCAAATTCCACAAATATTTTTCTGTCAACATGTTAATAAGCTAGTTAGGGAATTTAAAATATAAAGGTACTAGTTATGTTTTGCTACAGTTTCTCAAGAGGTGTAACTCTCCATTGCATAAACCTTTTTTGTCCAAGCCAAATGTTAACACATGTATGCACAATCTCACGCCACAATATATTGTGGCAAAAGATCTGGTCCCATCTGGTATGTAACTGTAATGTATATTGTGTTGTAATTTTGTGTTATCTTTATTTTTGTCTTAAGATTTAGCTTAGAGCCAAGCTATGACTTTCTACACATCTATGACGGACCAGACTCCCTCAGCCCGCTGCTTGGTAGTTTCTATGGCACAGATGTACCCGAGCGCATTGAGAGCAGCTCCAACACACTCTTCCTGGCCTTTCGTAGTGACGCCTCTCTCAGCAGCAATGGTTTTGTGCTGCAGTACACAGGTATAGATTGTTATTGTTGTTTGAATAGATGTTAACCAATGATTAAAAAAAACAAAAAAAAACATGTATTGTGCAATCTCTGTAAATTTTACCTGCTTCACCCTGATCACAATTTCCGCATTGGAGATAGAAAACTGGACCCTACTGAGATTATCTTAACTATATGTTGCCATTTTCTATCTTTGTTTGTTTATTTTATGCTATTCAGACATTTTAAACAAAACAAGCCAACTATTGCAGAAATACAATCAATTAGCATGAGTTTAAATATCTAAAAGAGTACAAACTTTATGCTGCTTCACCCTGACCACAATTATTCCCATTTGTACTTTGGTCAGCCTTGGCTTGATGCATCGCCTCTACTCAGCAACAAAGAATAATACAAATAAAAAAGCTGACACCGTGCACTCTTACGTTTTTGATCAGTACGTTGTAGTTGCAAAAATGCTTTCCATAAATTAGCGCACTGTGTTTCTTGTCTTGATTCCTAGCGGGCTCTGCTGAGTGCAGCATCTTAGTGAGGAAGTCAAATTTATTTGCTCACAAAAGGCACAAACTATTTCACTTGTATTGCAGAATGAATTTCTGTTGTGAACTATAAAAAGGACTGTCTTTTCTACTTGTTTTCCAACCAAAATTACAAATGCAAACTAAATTAAACAGAGCATAGGTTAATTGGACATTGATAATCCTTCTAGATCTCCTCAATTAACAGCCTTAAAGGTATCAGACATTTAACCAATTCTGGATTGGCTTGACTCTGTGCGTCCACCCTGTTAGGGCTTAACATGGAATTTGATCTATACACAGTAATTTAGAAAAGAATTTCCCCTCGGCGCCAAATAAGAGTCATTCTGATTCTGATCATTTGGCTACTTGTCTTACACGTGTGAAATTTGTTAAATCATGTACACATGTTAAATGGAGTAGGACAGTTTTACAGACAGTGCCCTTTAACTTACTTCCAGCAATATTTAGTGCAATGCGCGATACAGTGCGTAATATTGTACGGCCAATCTGGTACAGCAGATGGCCTCAGTGTGTGGCTCAGAGAAAAAAGTCCCTCTTCCTACTTCCAATTCTCTACACTAATGAACCATAACCAAATAATACATAAATTACCTCCTCTGTTACAGACAACATGGCAAAAAGGCATGTTTGGCCTGCAGTTTGTTTGCTCACTCAGGATACTTCAAAGTCACAAATTGGCACTGCATGAAATTGGTCATCTCACGACTTATACAGCAAGACAAATACGTTATTAGAGTAAGACATGCTGTGATTAGATAAAATAAGTACAACAGACACCACTCAAATTTGTATTTTTGCTAGAATTACTGTGGATTCCAGGTAATAGTTACAATATTTGTACTTGATACAGTTGGGGTAACATTTTCTCCTTAATTCTTAATATTCAACCTTGAATATTTTTGAATTTAAAAAAAAAAACTTACATTCTTTACTTAGTTATTTTTGTTCAGCTAATCTAGTTGCTACAAGTTCTATAAATCACACATGTATTTATTCGAACTGCATGAAATAGATCAATATTGACAGGTGTCCTTTTAGATCAGCTTTTTGCCCTGTAGAACAAAGTGCTTGAAGACATAAGTAAGACGTCAATCTTTGCGGAGCGCTGACTGATGTGTGGTGTGATGCTGATGTGTGTTGGTGGCAGTGTATTTGTGTAGGTCATGGCAGTGTGAGAGTGGAGAAGGCTTGCGTATGTGCATTGTCTTCTCCAGTCGAGTGCACAGCAGAGTGGTGGGAGAGGCTGTTCTGTGCAGTCAGCAGACCTTGAGCCAGAGCTGTGCCACTCTCAATCAACAGCCTGTCTGTCTCCTCTTCCATACCTACCTTCAGCAGTCTCACAGGAGAGGAGGAGATAGACAAGGGTCGTGCATAGTCTGTGAATAAATAACTGAACAAATACAGATGAGATGGCACTAAAGCAAAAGCTCAATTTTATGTAAATGTCCAAAATGTTGAAGCTTTAGAAAAATCTTCACTTTTCCTCTGCTGCTCTCTGCAGGGGTCACCTTGGCAATTGCATATCTAGCTTTTCTAGTTCTTCCTTCTAGGAGATGAAACTTAATGAATGCACGTAGGGCAAAAACAAACCAATATATTACAAATTACATCATTTTGACAGCCATATCAAACAGAGCCATGAATATATGAATTCCGGTCTTGTCTCTGTTGCATGGTGTAAAATAATTTTATTGAAAACGTGCACAATCCCCTGTGTTGCTCATTTTCTACTATGTTACCTCTCCACAGAGAACCCTAGGGAGTCATGCTTTGAACCAGGACTGGTGCGCAATGGCACACGGGTAGGCACAGACCTCAAGTTGGGCGCCATCGTGGTGTACCAGTGCGACAGCGGCTACACTCTGGAGGGAGATGCCACCTTGACTTGCATCATGGGAGGAGACGGCAAGCCAAGCTGGAATAAGCCCAAGCCCATCTGCATCGGTAAACACTGACATCTGGAGACTGTTGTTAGCAGCACAAGATCCTAACTTTATTTTATCTCATGTAAACATGCAGGTAGGGTTATGCCTTTGCAAAACATCCCTTAGCTATTCATGTATACATGTTTTTGTTATCATATTAATAAGATGTGTTACTCTATTAGCAAAGCAAGCTAGTTTTGTATACAATTGTGTGTTTTTGTGCACATTTGTGTGTTTTTGTGCACATTTTTCCTTTGGCAAGGTCACAGTACTAAATAATGTTCTGTACCTGGACAAAGAAAAAAAAAATGTAAAGAAGGACAAAGTAAGGACTAAACAATTCCTATATTCAGACTGGTCTGCATATCATTTTTACAGTACCTGAATAAATAAACATACCATTAACTGCACTGGTACCACAATTTGCGAACTACTGTCTGGAGTGGCTCTATTAAAACACTTCCATTCTACCTTTCTACTGGAACTAACAGAGGAGAGAGTGCTGAGGCGATCTCACGAACACTAACCCAGAAGGACACTTGGAAAACATTGCAATTTCACTGTGGCAAACACTAGGGACATGTTCCATCCGAGGCCCAATCAGACAAGAAAAGTAATTTAGGATTGATGGAATGGAGGGAATGGGATAGCAGTGATGGAGAAATGGGATGGTCGCTTATTGGCTGTGGGCCATCTTTCTCACTCTGTCCTTTTTGTCCTGTTTCTCTTCACGTCCCCCCTGGCTCACGGTGTTTGTTCAGCTCCATGTGGTGGGCAGTACTCTGGACTGGAGGGAGTGGTCCTGTCTCCTGGTTACCCTGGTAATTACAGCCGGGCAAGGACCTGTCTGTACTCTGTGGTTGTCCCCAAAGACTATGGTAAGATTATGCAAGATATTCTTTATTTTGTGCACACCAATGAGGCAAACATTATGGCATCAACATCAAGTCCTCATTTTCTCACTCATACTTGATTAAGAAGTAAGTAAGTAACTATTATCTACATTCACTGGTTGCATTGTGTTTTGCCTCTGTTAAATTCCACTAGTTAATGTGTTTCTTAAGATTAGATGATCATTGATCATGATCTGATATGATCATTTCAGATAATGTCTTGTAGATATTCCACATATATATATATATATATATATATATATATATATATATATATATATATATATATATATATATATATATATATATATATATATATACATACAATATGATCTGATCCTTTTGACAACATGCTAAATCATATTGTGAATCAAACTCAGAAACTTTCCTCCTATTGGCCAGCCTTTGTAAGGTTGTGACTGAGTGAATCCATCTAATCACAGAGAGCTGTGAACTCTCAGGAGAAGCAGATGAGTTTAGTTACCTCTTAAAGGTGATGTAAAGTGCACAACACATTGCCCAACCTTAATCTTACAAGTACAAGGGGGAATTAAAATAAATAATTTATGTTGTTCATTTTGCCCATCTGTGGTTGTGATAATCTTTACTAAAGTGTTGATAATATTTGAAGTTACACTTATTCCCTAACATCATTAGGCATGGGACACTGGGGCACACAGTTTAGAAATCTTGCTGCTCTTTGAGCCCTTTCCTCAGGCAAAACATGTAATCTCCATCTGTCCATTTGAAAGGAAAATATCCCATCATAATATTAAATTGACCCTGACGTCTCGGGTTTAAAAATGTTAGGCTTTAAGGCATCTGTTTTTTTGTTTCTCATCAGAGACTTGGCTTTACTCCAAAATCACTGGGTGCCTATCTTTGCTTGGACGCAGTCAGCAGCATATTTCAACTAGTTAAGTTAAAGTGAGGGAGGAAATTGCAATAATTAAATCCCACATTTGCATTTTCCTGGAAATGACACGGCCCAAGGCAACACACAGTCACAAACGCCTTTTGCCTCCATTCTTGCCACTTCCCATTAGGCTGATGCACCAAGCCTAATGAAGGGCTATTTTTCTTAGTGCAGAGGACTGAATGGGTGGCACTGCTTTGGCTCCATATGCTAGAGATGACGTATGAGATACTGTGTACACTAGTCATTTGGAACCTGAATATGTTCGACCAATGCCAGTATTGGGACGTAACTAAATACACTTACCAAAATATCACATTTTGACTGTATTCGAGTACAGTTGCTCTTTAATTTAATGGCTTTCAGAATACAGTAACTTTCCTAAAATCACTTGGAATAAATTGTTGTCAACTGTTTCAAGCAGTACTATAGAAAATACAGTTCTCGTGATGAGTGCGTGTGTGATGTTTTCCTTTTCTAAATGGATAAATAAATGCATTACAAATGATACCAAAATAAACAGACATAACACTGTTTCTTTCTTGTCTATGATATACTGCAATATACTGTGTAAGCATTCTAAGTATTCTGATTGGACAGAATACTTTACATACATATTAATTAAAGTATTCTATCTATCTATTCTTCCCAACGCTGGCCAGTGCAACAGCATAATATTTCCTTTACTGTTACTGTTGAGATGTGACTCATTTTAACCAGTGGTGTGTTCTTTTAAAGCCAGGTGCGGGTGGTCTAATTCTCCTCTGTCAAATGTGTTTTAGTGGTCTTCAGTCAGTTCGCCTTCTTCCAGACAGCTCTCAACGACATTGTGGAGGTGTATGATGGCGCAACACAGCACTCCCGTGTTCTCAGCTCCTTATCTGGTGCACACACAGGTAATGGTAAAGTGTATAAATGTCTACTCACATACCATTGAGCTGTAACTCCTCAGATTGTACAACGTTTAAGGCTAGCACAATCTGAAGAATGTGTCCTGAATTAAAATCTTCTAAAATGGAAAACTGCAGTATCCTAAATGTGTTGGGGTACTGCTGAGTTTGAAAGTATTTAATATTCATTCATTATATTAATTTGCTTAAAGGTGCATTATGCAACTTTTCTGGCTGGAGGTCTGCCACATGCTTGTCTCCATGGAGATGTTGTTGCTTTGTGTGAAATGTTCCACAGTATGGTAGTTATGTAATCATCATTGAGACAAGTAGACGTGAACAGGTCCAGTTACAAGTCAGATCTTGGCGAGCCTACACCTGGTAAAAATGCTTGAATGTATTTTTGAGCAATAGAAGCAACAAAAAATAAATGACAAAAAAGTTAAATGCCACGCTATTACAGAAAAAGCATTAACATCTCCATGGAAACAAGCAGGTGGTGGACGCTCTACCAGAAAAGTTGCACAATGCACCTTTAATGTTTCAAAATACTACTTTGAAATACTAAAAATACAAATAGAAAAATTGCTCTTATTGTAATTGCATCTACATGACACTGAATAGTTAATCAACCCAAATCACAATATATTATACACAATGCACTATTTCTGACAACCCTCACAAGTTCCCTAGCAGCCATTGCATATGCCATCAGCCTACATGAGAAAGTAATTGTGTTGTAGTACTTGCAGATATCAAAGCAATTTACTGTAAGTATGCTAGCATTAAGCAAATAGATATACATGATTGTTTTTCATTCAACATCTTTTGGAGGAACAGCTAAATTTTATCAGCAGAATCTTGTAGTAACGGAATAATTAGATGTAACATTAACTCCCCTTAATTTAGATTTTGAAGGCACTCACTTGACCCTTTGTGGAGGATTTATGTGTCCTTGACTTTTACATGCTGGCTCAGTGGAGAATGTTAAGAGCAGGTTTGAAGTTGGACAGAGGCCAGTGGCTTAATAAGTTACATGCTGACATGTGTTGAACTGCAAAGATGAATAGCTGCCCGTACAGTGACTTATGAAACTCTGTCTTGACACTGTGCGCCAAGGGTGCCTTTCATAAACTACCCAGCATGCCCCAGGGTCATATAGTGAGATATGAACAATGATGGGGTCCTTTATTGAAATATCTCTTAAAATAAGGTGGGTAAACACATGAGGTTCATCCCAGATGAGAGCAGGAGAGGCTCTCTGGAGCAGATGTTGTCTCCAGGGTTAAGCGTGTGTGCCCTCCCTGCTGTGAGGCAGCAAGCAGACACAAATAATGAGATACAGTGGATTAACACAGTCACTCTTCAACAAACTAAAAAGAAACTAACTTACTCAAAAATACACTAGTTACTGTTTAATTATACATCAATATAGTGCATTACAGTTTTATATTATTGGTTCAAACACTCAAAAAGAAGCAAGTATGGGTTAAATTATTGGGCATGGTTGGTCAAATGCCAGAGGTATTTAACTTGCCCAAATGTAACCTCAATGATGAAAAAAATAACAGTACTGAAGTTAAAGGAATACAGACGAACAACAGTTCTGTCCTTTAACCCGTATGAAGAGAAAATGGTGGATATTATCTAGATGATTATTAAAAATCCGTAATTTCCTTTTAGGTGAATCTCTACCATTAGCGACATCTAACCAGATCCTGATCCGCTTCACCTCCAAAGGCCAGTCAAGTGCAAGAGGATTTCACTTGGTCTATCAGGGTACGTAAAGCAGCACACAGTAAAGTAAACAAAACATTTACCTTGCCTATATAAAGTCATCTGTTCTATCTGTTTTTCTACAGCCGTACCACGGACTAGTGCCACCCAGTGCAGTTCTGTCCCTGAGCCCCGTAATGGCCGTCGAATGGGGAATAACTTTGCTGTTGGCGCAGTTGTTCGCTTTGAGTGCAGCCCAGGTTATGTGCTAGAGGGATCTGCGGCCATTGAATGTTTGACTGTCCCCAATGCGCTGGCCCAGTGGAACAGTTCTACACCAAGCTGTATAGGTAAGATAGTTGCCTAATAACATTATGTTTTATTGGAAATGTGTTTAATTGTTATTCACATTCTGCATTTGGTTTCATAATAGTTATCTCAATTAAAATTCTATGTGTACTGAAGGCTGGCTTTATGCATCTTTGTGTCAAAGTTTAATTTTCATACACTTTCTCATTGTATTTTCTTCATATATTGCATTTTAGACACAAACATGCTAGAACACTGCATCTGAAGTTTATTTACTTCTCAACCCTCTCTTCCTCCTACATGGTTCTCTGAGAGTCACCTAGTTTGACACATCCGTGGGCTGCCACAGTCTCTGCCTGTAGTCAGCTATGCAGCACACAGGTAGCACCTCTAAAGGGTCAAACACACACATATGCTTTTCCACATACACATAAGAACACACTGACTTAGACTTACAGCTGCTGCTTCTTGTGTACACTGTCAGCAGATGTGAAACACACAGAGCTGTGTGGAGTGTTATCAAACTGCTATCTGTCTTCATACAGAGTGTGTGGCAGCTCATCCAGGTCAAGCCGCTCATATGAAAACATGATGGATTTTGTTTGCATTATTTCAAGTATAACACCTGCTGCTTCAATTGGTTAGGTTGGAGTGTTGTGACTACTTGCAAAAAATGAGCATCCCTCATACCAGATGGAGCCAATAGAGCATTGAGCAGGCTAATGAATGACTGTGACTTCCTGAATAGTGGGAGGAGCCAGATGCCGTCTGTGGCATACTGCGTCTGTCACAACTAATTCTCTGCTTATTTTCTCTACATACAGTTCCTTGTGGCGGCAACCTGACGTCTCGAACTGGAACCATCTTATCTCCTGGCTTTCCAGAGCCTTATCTCAACAGCCTCAACTGTGTTTGGAAAATCACAGTTCCAGAGGGGTCAGGAATTCAGGTATAATTAAACAAATAATAAATGCCACTTCATTAACCGCACTAATGTGCTCATTATGTCATTGTCTTTTTATGCTTGGATTGTCTATAATGTATGGTATAACACTGAAGTGTCTATAATGGGCCTGGGGAAATAATAGTATCTTGGAAAAACTGCAGCATAGATCAAATTAATTATCAAGATCAACTCAAAATAAATATATTTAATGACTGCCCTCTTGTTATCATGGTTAGTAAGTGGTATAAATCCAATATCACTTAACAGTGACTCAACACTACTGGCCTAGCATCCAGTAGGTCCATGTTTGCCATGGCAATAAAAACATTAAAATAAATAAATAAAGTATAAAACAGTGTAATTTAATTTTTCATCATTTTGCATCTTTTTATCTGATTATTGGCATGCAGTTTACATATTGTCACTCTTGGATGCGTTTGTGATTGAACTCCACCAGGAATCTGTTGGCAGAGCCTCTGGGGCAGACTGATAAAAAGTTTTTAGGCTTATGCCTCAGACTTTGTAATGACCTTAGAGCACTCCCTCAGCTATTAGCTCCACCAACCCAGCAGACTGTCCTTGAAGGTCAAATGCACATAGATTGTTGGTCTTTAGTCTAAACATCTGTAAAGAAAACATCTAAAGACATGTTTATATAGCACTTTGTTCATTTAGACTATTACTATTACTACTACTAAGTGGTAAATTATACAGTATATTGCAAGTTTTATGTAGTAAATGTAGTTGGAAATTTTAGCTTTATACTTTTATATCACTTGTTTATCTATTGTTACTTCTACTACAAAGAAATTACTGTTGATGCTACCTCCATAACACTATACTTAAATCTAAACTTGTAGCCCTCATTCCAAAGTACTGCACTTTTTTGGCTCAATCTCAACCCACACCATGTGTGCGCCTCTCCTAACTGTTGTTGCCGTTTTACCACCTAGCAGACGCGCATTAAATTGGAGTGTCACGATCCAGAAGAGAACTTAAAGGAGTGAGGTGCCTCGCTGGCACATTTGCTCTGGAAACTCTAATGAAAGATCAATCTGTGATCTGCCGCGTCTCCCCGGGAAGCGCCACAGCCCCGACCGCCCCTTTAATTGGCTTGTATCCGATCTATAACCATCAGAGGCAGAGCTGAGCAGCGCAGTGGATGTGAGATCAAAAGTGAAGGACAGTTACAGTAGCATGTGGAAAAAGTACATAAAAAGTACTTTCTGAGATGACTTAATATTTAAAGGCATGACGAGAATAAAGCTCTTACAAAGGATATCGCTATTAAAAAGTATATTCAGTTATGCCACTCAAAAGCTAACAAGCAGTTTGGTTCAAAGTTTCATGAAAAACAAATCAATATTATAGAGCTTTATGTCTTATTTAACCAATTTGAAGCATCTTTCTTTTATGCACCATAGGTTATGTATGTGTGCCTGCCTATCACTCCTCAGACCAAAGGTTGTTAAATTCATTTTCCGCTGTACCTCTCTCCATCACTATCTTAGATTCAGGTAATCAGCTTCGTCACAGAGCAGAACTGGGACTCGCTTGAGGTGTTCGATGGAGGAGACAACACAGACACCATGCTCGGCAGCTTTTCAGGTATTTTATTTTGAAATATATTTGTACATTTCTCAGTTACACTTTATAATAATGACACTTTAATTAGACTTATTATAACATAAGGACAGACTTAATTAAAGGATTACAGTTAAAAGTTAGGATATTATTATATGTATTACATAGTTATTACGCCTGAATCATTTCAATTAATAAACTTTTTGTTCATTATGAATTAAGTCTTTCTTCATACAGACTAATTAGGTGAAGTTATTCTAAAGTTTTACCATTTTCTCTATAGTTCTCTATAGTCTATAGTTAACTTACTTAATATTTTATAAAACTTTAAAATCTGGTGTGAGGGTTACAAATAAATTATGGGCCAGCACAGTTGGCATGAAATAAAGATGGAATTAGAATATGTATATTAAGACACATTTGAATTTATACACATGTGATTTGCATTTGAATTCATTTCCATTTCTCTTAAAGTAGGGCACTTACTCTTGAGAATACCGTGCACAAAGGCATTCACTTTTGGAAAATGTGGCTAATAAACAGACTGATGCATATAATCAAGTATTTTAGTGGGATTCAGTATAAGAGTTTTTTTCTTTCTTTCAGATAGGCGACTTTCTCATTTTCATTATCATAGTATCATAGGGAGTGGTAATAGTGATATCCTCAAACTAAGTTAGAGAACTAGGCCAGCTACTCTGTAAAGAACAAGTGATCATCATAATTGGAATTTAGTTAAAGTTAAATATTATTATTAATTACTATGATACAAATCTGTTATCCAAAATGTGCTAAAGTTGTTACTCCTTGTGCTTGGAAAGTAGTATTGGTAATACTATTGGTAATACTATTTCAAATTGGATGCAAATTCAACTTATTTTGAATTTATAGTAAAGGTTATGTATTTGCGAGTTTCAGCTTCCTGTTACCTGTGACAGTTTGGTAGCTTTTTTTTTTAAAGAATATAACACTTTATTAAAGTTTACTCCAAATGTTTTTCAATACCTGTGGGTGTTGTATCTGAGGGAATGGGGGATAGGCTATTCTAACTAGTCACTTCTTATCACTCTTAACAACAACTGGAATGATTAAATAATTCTTAAAATGATGCATTAGGTTACATGCAAGCTCCTTCTCCTTTCTCTTTCAGGCACCACAGTCCCAGCTCTGCTCAACAGCACCTCCAATCAGCTCTACCTCCACTTCTTCTCTGACATCAGTGTCTCTGCTGCTGGATTCAGACTGGAATACAAAAGTGAGTGTCTGATCCAAGGACAGTTATAGGACAGTTACCAAATCATTCTTTTCTACAAGGTTTAAATTTTGTATTGAGTTAGTAGTAAACTTCCGCATCCCTGAATATTTGCCAATTTATCATTCTCGCAGCTGTCTCTCTGACCAACTGTCCAGAGCCAGTGATTCCTATGAATGGCATCAAGGTCGGCGAGCGCCTTCAGATGAATAATGTGGTGTCTTTTCAGTGTGAGCCCGGATACACTCTTCAGGTAAGATCTCCCTCTCCCAGCTTTTTGGGCTTTATAAGCAGTTTATTCAAACCAGCAAAAGAATAGCAGTGATATTATAGTCTCTGGTACAAAACTAGAGAGAAGACTGTTTTTTAAGTTGGTCGGTAAATACTTTATCAATTTTTATGCCTCTATATCTCTCACGGTTAAAATACTTGCTAGAATCGCCTGTCCTCTTGCTGACATCATCTGACTGTTGACTGGACTAATAATAGTGTACTTTTGGATGGTGGATGTTTTTAAATACTGCACCTTTAAGCAACTTCTCAACTTCTCTGGCACTGGGTGTTCCACCTGCTCGTCTCCCTGGAATAGTCCACAATCTCAATCTATTTTTCTTATTTAATCAAGTGTTTTTATTGCGAAAGTACATTTACATGAGTGCCACTCTACTGAACTTGAGCTGGTGGTGTCACGAGTCAAGATGGCACTGGCTAAAAGTGTACTGCACCTTCAAAGTAGTATAAACTGTAAACAAACCAACGTCAATATAAACCAAGAAAAATAAGTGTTGGAACAGCAACATCTACACATGGAACAAATACGTTTTGTATGTATGTCGCACTCCCACAACAGAAAAGATTTGTTATAGTGAAAACGTGCTATTTTTCAGTCCTCCACTGTTTAATTACCTTTATATGCTTGTGGTTTTCTATTGTCCTCTGTCACCTCAGATGGATTGAGTCATTTGGCTGACACATGGAGTCATGTGGAGACAGACAGCAGGCTTAGAGCAAAGGCTGAGCGCAACAATTGATGCAGTGCCTCATTTGCACTGCTTTGTGTTTTGCAGGGGAATTCACATATTACCTGTATGCCTGGGACTGTTCGCCGATGGAACTACCCCCCTCCTCTTTGCATCGGTAAAACACTTATTTTATTCTTTTCTTGGCCATTTGCTCATGCCGAGCTGTTCGGTACATTTACATGCACAAAGAGAAATGTGAAATATTGCTCTAATTACAGCAGCTTAAACTACATGCAAATGCTACACTGAACTCTGTAAATTGCACTACTCCACCTGGATAATGTAGGAAAGTCTGTACAGCTCACTGCAATTAAACGCTGAGAGGCATTCTGGGGCAGACAGTAAACAATAAGAGCAGTGTGAGGTTTAAAAAAAAAAACATTTTAAAAAAATCTGTTCTTTTCTGTTTGTGGAGAGCATAACAACAAGCAAGGCATAGCTATACAATAGTTCTTAAGAGAAAAAAACACATTGCGCCTTGAGAAAAACACATTTTCTCATGTTATTATGAATAGTTTTGGCAGCTAAAAGTAGAGATAAACTATTGCTACTTTCCCATTATCTTGCACTTTTTACTGTTTTGTCCATTTTTAGTAAATGCTAGTTTTCCATTTGAGTAACTTTAAATAGTTTTGCCTATTCTTACAATCTTTTCATGAATTTAATGTTCTTGCATTAGTGAGGTTCTGGTTTGCTAATAAAATGCTTGTAAATCCTCTCAAAGCTCAGTGTGGTGGAATACGTGAGGAGATGGAGGGGATGATTCTCAGTCCCGGTTTCCCTGGCAACTACCCCAGCAATAGTGACTGCACATGGAGGATCTACCTGCCTGTTGGTTTTGGTATGCATCATATAAAAAACCTAAGAATAGGTTTCATTTACAGTCAAAAGCATTTTCTCATTGTTTTAGGTGCACACATCCAATTCCTAAACTTCTCAACTGAGGCCAACCATGATTTCCTGGAGATTCGTAATGGACCACTGGATACGAGCGCTGTGATTGGTCGATACAGTGGGTCAGATGTCCCCTCGTCTCTCCTCACAACTTCTCACGAGACCACAGTGTATTTCCATAGTGACCATTCCCAGAACAAGCCTGGGTTTCGATTTGAATACCAAGGTAGGTAACCGAACAGCCTGGAATTGACTTAGTGGGATGAATTCTTGTAAAGCCATAAAATTACTATAATGTTAAATGAAATGTGTCAGACTAATCAGCACGGGAAGCCAGTAAATCCCACGCACTTATAAATTCCCCATGTAAAACTGCAGATCACTTAACTTATTTCTTCACTTCTGTGCCAGTAAAAGGCTTCAGTGCTTTTGTATGAAGTAGTGTCAAATAAATTATTCCTCTATATAAATCCAACAGGCGAGTTTATTTTCCAATTCAACAACTATGATGGCTAAGTGTGCTTCACTCCATTTGCATAATAAGTGGGTTATGTGCACTGCATTTGCACACCGGTTGGAGACTTGTTTTCTAAATTGCAGTTTGGAACATAGCAATAAGCAGATTTAGATACCTTAATATTGTAAAGATATGTTAAATGTGTGGATGTAATTCGAGATTGTTAGAAGGGGGAGACAGTAGCTCAGTTGGTAGAGTGCTTGTCCTCTGATTTGAAGATCGGCGGTTTGAAGCCTCCTTTTGACATAAACACCATTGGTAGAGCAGTCAGATCCACTGACTCACAGGTTGGCGGTGCGATTCCAGCTCCCACAGATGAATGCTGAAGTTGCGCCCTTGGGCAAGACACTTATGACTGTGTGTGAATGGGTGAGTGGTCCCTTGATGTAAAGCGCTTGAGTGCCTTGAAGGTGGAAAAGTGCTATATAAAAATGTGACCATGTATTTTTTATAAATATGTCAAACAGCAACATCAAACTAGTTAATCAATTCCAAATCATAAACCAATTATTAAACCATTTAGGTACATTAATATTAAACGTGCACTTCAAGTACATTTTATCCTAGAAGTTCATCAATAAAGTAAATCTAACTTCTATCCACTAATGTAAATGACTTGCACAGAGTTTGAACCTAATTTGAATGTCAAACTTATTTGAAATGATAATATAGTTTTAATGGTGCCATCGTAATTTAGGTCTGGGTTGAATAATACTAAAAAGCTGGTTATGTAACAACTGGGTCACTGCTAAATGGTAATGGATAAAATTGGATTCCACAATCTGACTATTTAGCAGCCCTGGGCCCACTCCTCCCACGCTTTGGTATTTGCATAGAATTATTTCACAAAATGATTTTGAAGTGGACCAAATGTATGACTTATGTGGTGATGAAACTATCTTTGTTTTTATATTATTTCATTTTACTTCCTTATTCATTCAGCTTATGAGCTTCAAGAATGCCCAGACCCTGAGCCTTTCCGCTATGGTGCTGTGGTTGGAGCAGGCTACAATGTGGGCCAGTCCATCTCCTTTGAGTGCTTGCCTGGATATCAGCTGATGGGTCACTCCATCCTCACCTGCGAACATGGCACCACTCGAAACTGGGACCACCCTTTCCCCCGATGTGAAGGTAAAAAATACTTTAAAATATTTGTGGACACAGCAAGTCATTAATAGAAAAAAACATTATCTCAGAGCCAATACAAGAGATGCTGAATTGAAATGAAAATACAGGTTCATTGTTTTTCTCCTTGACCCATATTGTTAAATGATTGTTAAATAAGACAGGCAGATTTACAAAGGGAACACAGAGCCTCGACACTGGGATAATAAACACAAAACTGAGATAAACTGGATTCAACAAAGAAGCTATTTTTAATCTGCAATACCCTGTATAACCAATAATGGCATGGTGGAAATAGAGATAGCCCCTGTAGACTGTAGCTTGTACAGATCCACAAGTGACTTAATCAAAGCTGCACCCACAGTTTTTGGTGACAGGAATAGCTTGTGTTTTCTTTACTCTAATGCATTATGCTACTTGCTGTCATAATACACATTTGTAATTGATTGGTTGGTCTGTTTCCAGAGAATGAATGAGAATGATCATAGCACAGTTTCTTTAATTTATTTATATTTGTATTTATTTTTTGACTGGAATTAATGTTTTTTTCACATGAAGTGCTACTTATCATGGGTTTCAGCTTCCTCTTATAGATCGCATTTTGAGGATTTTTTCCCATTCAAAAGACATGATATATATATATATATATTTTTTTTTTTTTATTGTTAATTGCAATGACAATTCTCCTAATTTTTCATCATTCTGAACACCATGGATTAATCCAGTACAATGATAATAATAATAATTCAAAAATAATCATAATAATTACAGAGGAATGATTCATTACAAGAACATTTTATGTCAGCCAGATCGCTCAATATAGTTTAATTTCCACTGCAACCTGCAATTAATTAAAAAAAAAAAACATTCACTTTAGACAAGCCACTGGTGACCTCTATGTAAATAAATAATCAGTGACATGCATATTGTTCCAGCCAGGCCTGCTAAGCAAACACACGTACACACATATACACTTGTGCTGACATGTTTGTCAATGGCAGCAGCCGGAGGTGCAACTCCATAAAGTGTCCTGGGTTTAATCAATCACTCTGATCAATAGCTCATTTAACAGGTGAGGCAGCATTAGAGGAACCAGCTCAAGTGCAGGGCTAAAGCAGGCAGCACAGGCTCACTGCTAACCTAAGAAAAGAAGGGGAATAAAAAAGGCAGGTCTTTTGCTTGGGGAATGATTCCTTAGCACGGTATCCAAGGGTGTGCCGCTAAGCTCAACTCCTGATCGGGGTTTTACTTGAAACGGCTGCACTTTGGTGATTATCACGCCTTGCTGATTCTCCATGCTCCAGCACAGAGACTATGAGGCATCTCTCTGGGCACCAGCTCCAATGTTAGTCTCACTAAATGTTGCGTTGGTTTGAGTCTTTTAAGCCTCCCAATATTACACAACAGTCGGATATACCCCTATGACCCAGAATTTGGAAATGTGTACTCTCTTCAATCTATTTTTAACATTAAGATATTTTGTGTGTGTTTTTTACATGCCATGTACAGTTTAGAGCACTGGCCAAGTCACAACCTCTTACATCATCTTCTCCAACTGTATTTTTACCCCCCAAAAGGAATGGGTTGGAGTCTTATCTTAGGAAAACACTCCCTCCAAGTCCCTACTTGCTAACAGGCTTTACAGGCTAATCTTTAGTGCAGACAAGTGCTGGGATACCAGACACTAAGCGACACTGAGCAAGGATGAGTGGTTGAGTGATACAAGGAATGGGAGAAAGGAATTTTAAATATTTTTATCTAATTTGCTCTTAATAATTCTTTGACAGATTACAGCATTCACTTGCATTGCTTGCTTCCTCAGTGCCTTGTGGCGGGAACATTACCTCAGACAATGGGACTATCTTCTCCCCCAATTACCCAGAGGAGTACCCCAACTCGGCTGACTGCTCCTGGCTCATCACAGTGGCCCCAGGCTTCGGCATCAAAGTCAACTTCACACTTCTCCAGGTCCATGGGCCACATGATTTCATCACAGTCTGGTGAGCAGCTCAATCATATCATATAGAACAATATATCCCAGTTATCAATTTATTCCAGTCGAAATCTATGTTCTTTACTGACTACTTCCTGTCATTCCACTTTTTACTTTTCTTGCATGACCTTGTGCCATTCAACTAAGGCTGGGTTATATGACAATATATTGGATGATCTTTATTTTTTATTTGATTTTTTTTGTCTTTTTGTCTTGAGTGAAAATGGCTTTCAATATTAATTCCCTGAACATAAACAAATAAACATAAACAAACAATAAATGCTTTAATCATTGCCAAAATAATGTCTAATTTACTCCTCCAAAGTCTAGACTCTGCAACAAACTACATGCTTTTACTGACAGAGGACTGGCTGTAGGCCCTTTGGTAAAGAAGATCCAAACTGATCAGTGACAATTAGAAATTACTGAATCTTGAACAATAATTTAAGGAATGTTGCATATCTTCAGTCAATATGTACATATTGATTACAGATTATTTGATTTAACCCAGAAGAGAAAGGCAGTGGTGGAATGTAACAGAGTAAGAGTAGTACTGTACTTAAGTACAAAAAAAAATAAAAATCAGTATCTGTATTTTACTTAAGCAAATTTTAAAGCGGATACTTTTACTTTTACTTCACTACATTTCAGAGCATGTATTTGTACTTTCTATTCCACTACATTTTTGTACTGGACTGAAAAGTAAAAATATTTTTTATTGTTTGAGACCTGCTGAAGAGGCTGCATTTTTTTTAACATGTTCATAGTTTGAGCAAAAAAAAAAAAAAAAAAAAAAAAAAAGCAGTCACAATTGTTTCTACTGAACAAAAATCAGCACAAATCTTTATCAAATCACTACATTTTTAGTTTTATTAGCTCTCAAAATCTGTGTGAAATACTTTTACTTTTTACTCTCGAAGTACATTTTTAAACAAGTACTTAAATACTTGTACTTTGTAGATTTTTTCATGTGATACTTTCACTTTTACTTTTTTTTTACTTTTATTTAAGTAACAAAATCAAGTACTTCTTCCACCACTGGAGAAAGATAAGCAAAAGGCATAGTTCCAAGATTCACTCGCAGCTTAATGATACTAATTTTTAAACATCTAACAAGTTCTAGATGTTTGTTGTCCTCCAGTCATGTCTCCCAGTTTGCTCCGCATCTCACCACTGAACTAGCCAGCCAAGGAAATAGGCCCCGTAATGGTGGCTTGGCCAGAGAGCTGTCAGGCAGCACTCCCCAGCCAGCCATTTCCAGAGCTTCTTGTAATCTCCTATGCCCAGTCTGACAGCCAAAGACAGATGGTTTTTAAGCTGAATAGTTGTGCCACAATCCTGGGAGCCGGCTTAATCGGCCATGCCCACACCGGGGAACTGCCAAGACGGAGGCCGCAGCTTCCAGAAGGTCTGCTCCCATTGGGTGACACTAAGCAACGAGAACGTTAACCTAGATTTGTTTTTTATGCTTTCTACACCTTCTTCTGTAATATTTTATGTGAAGCAATTTTGTAATCTCCAACAACAAAATAATCCTTTTTAAACGTTTATTGATTTTTATTTTAGATTATCATACAGTGGATTTGTTCAGTGGACCATGGTGATGATGATGGCCTTGTATTTACTAGCTTGACAAGCTTCTCAAAGCGCTACGCTGTTGTCATTATTCATTCACTCCACACTCAGTGGTGGAAAGATCCCTCTGTAGACACAGCTGCCCTGGGGTAAACTGACAGAAACAAGACTGCCAATTTAGGCCATTTTGCCTCCACCCATCACTAATCACTCACACAGCACATTAATACAGTGTTCTGTCAAACTATGCTCCCCCATCGAGTTTACTCCTCCTTGCATATTTCTATGGGTAAGCCTCATCCCTTCTCGAGAAGCGCTCTTTCATGTTAGCTTCACAAATTGACAACTAAAGAACATTTTAGCTCATAACTCATGATTATTAAACATAGGCCTATTTTAGTTTACATTATAAACCTTAAAAACGTGTAGAACAGAAAGAAAGAAAGGTAGCATACTGCTGATCTGATAATAACTTTGTGACAGTATTATTTTACTAAATTAATAGTTTACCTTTTTAATTAGGCTAACAAAAAATATGACTAGAAACTAGAAAATGTCAATGTTAAGATATAGAAAATTGAATAGTTTAGAGGTCAAATTAAAATGTGACAATGTCAATGCAGGAATGTGACTAATTTTGTGATAAAATTATAATATAATTTGTAATTTGTGTATGAGAAACAACACTTAATCGAGAGTTTTCTTCACTTGCTCTGAGCATGTGCAGTAGTGCGGGGACGCAAATCAAGGGGATCATATCAACACCACACCGGCACTGTTACCTTGCTTAAACTTTGGCAATCATACCAGTCAACAAACTCAGACCAGTGACAACATATTCTTTTTGTATCGGATAAAGTATTTAGCCTGATAAGTCTGCATGGATCAGCAGCTGTCTATATACTGGGACAAATTAATGGGGTCATTTAGAAGTCGATGATGAACAAATTATAACTTCTGTGTTTTTTGGTGTTTTTCTTTAGGGATGGTCCACAGGAAACAGCCAGGAAACTGGGTATTTTTACTGATGGTGAACCCAATGAACCACCCAGCAGCACATCCAATCAGGTCTTAATACGATTTCGCAGCAACACCGAAAAAGGCGGCCTATTCCGTATTAGCTATCAAGGTATGTAAATGATGTTGCTTGTTTGTGCCTTCTACTGCATAGCTATTAAACCGACCTTGCTCACCTGATGCGTTTTGATGTTTCTCTTTATAGCATATAGACTGCAGTTCTGCCTTCCTCCTCCCATCATTCCAAATGCAGAAATTCTCATGGCGAGCAAAGAGTTCAAAATTGGTACGTGGAATCGATTTTATTTTGGACACTTCTACAATTGAGAATGATAATCTCTATGCCACGGTGAAGAGTAGTTGTTATTTTGTGTAGTAAATAAATGTATTTTCTCTGTTTTCATTTATTTATAGGTGATATTGTGCGATATAGATGTTTCCCGGGTTACCAGTTAAGTGGAAACAGTATAATGACCTGCAGACTAGGAACACACTTGGAGTTTGAGGGGCCACCACCTTCATGTGATGGTGAGTGAAACTAGTATAAGTAATTTTGGAGGGTTAAACTGTCTTATCAAATGTTATACAGACATTGAAGTTTGGGCCAATATATCTATTTTCAACAAATTTGTATTTAAAGTTGTAAAAAGAAGCAGTGGAAGGTGCATATATCGGAAAGGATTCAGAATTATTTTTTTACAGTCAAATGTTCTAAGGTCACAGCAAAAATCGTACTGCTAACATCCCGGTACCATTTTATGAAGAGTAATATATGAATTTGAACACAATTTCAAAGGGCTTTAAAAGCATTTTGCGAAGTAGTCTGCACTAGGGCAAAGGGTCATTTATATCTCATAAGATAGAATTTAATGTGTGCCTTTCCTTCTCCCAGGAGCCCACTGCTGCTGCCTGTAGTAAAGAGCAGCCACCACCTTGCATTTGGGTTGCATTTCTTATTTGTGTGAATACTTTGCTCTCCTGGGGCTGACTTCTGCTTCCTATGATATTCTGTTCCCAAAGGTCCTGGTTTTCCACACCACCTTATAAATGTGTGATGTGCTTTTACTCTGGGCAAGGAATAGTGTGCACAAATGTTTCAGCACTTTGCATTGGATATATTCTTCCGAAAATCACTATATGTGTATAGGCAGGATACAAACTGGCAACCCAATGGTTCATAGACAAATGCTTAACCCACTACACTACAGCCACTTCATGGATTCTTAATAAACGAGTTTGTGGTAACGAATTCTTTTAAAGGTGCACTATGGTCGGCCACCTGGTTGTCTCTATGGAGGTCCCTAGAATGTTTCACAATATGGCATTAACTTGATCTTTCTCCATGAAGTCTTGTAGCTCACACCTATAAACCATGTTACATGTCAGATCTGTGGAGAGGCGACCCTGCTGTCCATAAGAATGCATGCATGTGTTTCTTTAGCAATAGAAACACCTGTAATTTAATAACTATGAATGAGATAAGTTTAACACACTTCTGTGAAACACTCCAGGCAAATCAATGCCATTTCAATCCAAAGAAAAGTTCCACAGCGCACCTTTAAAAACACTAAATCTGTTAATTGCAGTTAGGGAGCACGCTTTTTAGAATGCAGACGGCACTTAAGAGCAGTCCTCGACACAGAGAGAATGTCAGATGAGCCCAAAGTACAATGCATTAGTGAGCCAGACAGTGGAGAGGGGCAGAGAGAGTGAGGTGGGACAGGACCCACACGAGGTACAGCTCATTGAGATGCAGGGGACATGCCGGCTGCAGCTGCACCTATCACATCACCACACGGAGCCCTGACAAGCACAGCTAAAGCCCCCCTGCACCCGGATGCCTCCAATGTCTCCAATGCACTCATTCACAGTCGTAGCGGTACTTTCCACCCAATCCAAGCATACGTACGGCTGGTGATGGATCATTTGGGTTCCTCTACAAAAGCTGTTGTCGCGTTGCACATCTGGGTCTGCATTGTGGTCTGTGCTCCTCTGTATAGTCCCTGTCTGCACCCTCCCTTCTCTCTAACTGTCTCCTTCTGGATCACTTATGTAATGTTGTATCAAGGAATAGCTTTCTATAAGACAAGTTTGATGTATCTTGTTTACTGGGATTTAATTTTTACAAAATATTATTATATTATTATAAAATTTAACATATATGAGATATGGCAAAAATATATATGACAGAATGTTAGCCATCTCAAATCTCTCAGAATTAAGAAATATTCCCTGAAAAAGTTAGTAATTATGAGTACTTTGTACTTTGGATTACAGCCGAAAATTATATTCCTTAAAGGTGCATTGTTTAACTTTTCTCGTGTAGGGTCTGTCATTTTTCAGTGGACATGTTACCTCTTTGTTAGAAATGTTTCACAGTGTGGTATTAAACATTTCTATCATGATAGAGACCAAACCAGGCCAAGTTACTGGTCAGATCTCTGGAGCGCCAACCTCGATCACAGTCATCACCTATGAGCAATGTTTTTGTAGGTAGTCTTGCGCAATAAAACCACCTGTAATTGAATACAGTTAAGGTAGAGGTGATTGTGGATTGTGGAACATTTGAAGCAGAGCAATGACCCCCAACCAAAAAGTTACATAAGGCACCTTTATAAATGTAAACAACTTAGCATTAGCAAATGTTTAAATAGGCGCAAACTTAGAACATGCTAGTTTTGGGGGTAAAGCCTCTATTTATTTTTGCACTTTAATATATATATATAAAATTAAAAGATTTTGGCTCCAAGTGACCGAAGTTTGTATCACAGAGTGTTCAAAATCCTCACCAAGTAGCCGTCTTTGTTTGAGAATTTGATTTTATTTTTCCACTCTCAGTTGCAAATTCCTTTTTTCAAATCACTGTTGTAATCCTTGCCCTCACTGCCTTTACGTCTTAAATAAGCCTCATGTTATTGCAGTGGCCCATCCTTTTAACCAGCATGTTATCACCCCTGCGCCTGTACTAATTAAAGATGAGTGGGGCAGCTCCACAGCACGTCTCCAGACTTGATATATTGTGGATTTATGCATATGGCCTTCAAGTGGCTAAATGTTTGTACACAGGCGGGTGGTTTGAGCATCTGTACTTGTCGGCACATCATCACTGGTATTTTTCAATCACTGCATAACCCAAGCAATTTATCCACAAATGCTACAGCCACTTAAAAGCTCTATCCGCAGCCATCTCACCTTGGATACTGGAGAGGTCTTTTTACCACCTGTCAGATTTTTTTGCCTAGTGTCTTTCTGTTTACTGTCAAACCAAGAGACGGTGCATTTCAAAGTGGATTACTTTAATAAGTCCAAAAGTCCATAAATAAGAGTTGTTTTCAGGCCCATTCAGAGGACATGCTGAAAGCACTTTTGAAGACACGTTGCCTGTGAAGCCCTCACAGAATACATGTTATGTAAATATTGGCTTATATGTTGCTATAGGGAATTTGAAGAGGGAAAAATTATGATATAGCAAGAAATTCTCATTAAAAACAAATAATGTTAATCTTAAGTTTATGAACATAGGTAATACAGACTTTTAATTAGTGTCATTTAGTATAAAAATATAGTCCAGTTTATTTGTCCAGTTACTGAACTCTGCTCCGAATCACATGCTTTTTCTGACAGGGGACTGATTATAGATCTTTCAATTAAAATGTCTCAAGCTCATTATTGAATATTTGAAACAACTGGATCTTGATTCAATTAAAATTATATTAATTGCACAACCCTTACACAATGCATACTATTGTGTGCTTTACCTGCATTGCCTACCCCCGTCATTGAGTTTGAACACATAAAATTGTTATACTTATCTTTCATTTATATATTTTAAGTGTTATGTATTATTCTGTGCTTGTATTTTGTAGATTTAAATCAATGATACTTTTTAATGCTATAAAAGCTATAAAAAGTATTCAAGGCAGAACTTTGTCTTGAAGCAAAATCCCAACACCAAGTTAATTAGAATTTAACAAAAGAACGCCCTGTTATGCTTTTAAAAAGGAAATCACATTTAGGCACCAGGCAAGGTGAAAAAGAAACATTAAGTAATTGAAAATGACTGTTTAACACAGAAGACAGGCTGTGATAGTTCCTCTCACAAATACAATCTGTATGCTCGAACAAAAAGACCCACTGCACAAACAAACAGGACTAATAACATACTGCTGTTGAAATGAAGCTGTGCTCTTTTCACTGTTGTAATGAAGTACCTGCAAAGTGCCAAGTTCAGCCTTAGCCTGAGGCTGGACACAGTGGACTGTGATGCCGGATACATTACATAACAGTGGCATTTCAACAGCTTTTTGATGAAGTACAGTGAATGTCTATACAGCGACAAGGTTCAATTATCCACAAAGGAATGTGTGGGTGACTTCTGGCTTTGTTGTTTACACTCTGCTACATACTAACAGTATATTAACAAGTATAAGTATATTAACAAATGACAAGTCAACGATGTGACGGCTCAGCGCAAAAGAGATGTGAGTTTATGATGTATTGGTGTAGATGTTATACATATATATATTATATACAATAATATATAAATTATTTTATTTTTATAGATCCATTGGTCCATTTGAATCTAGGACTTTATCATCCAGTTGCACAAGAAAATAACAAAAAGGCTTTGTAGAGAGAGAATATATTTCTGCACCCCTACTTTTCTTTTTTGACAGCTGTGAGTACTCTATCCAGTTTAGACAAAATACATTGGTGAAAGTCTGCACTCTGGTAAAAAACAGTTTATTATTTGAAGTATCCTATCCTCAAGTATCGTATCCTCACCTACTGATTTCTGTTTTGTGGAAACATCTATTGAAAATATGACACAATGGAAAAAACGCATTGGTGTTTTTGTCTTCATTGTAAGCTTTTGTTCCTCCTTATTGGAGAGGCACATACATTGTTTGACTGTGGCAGCACTGGCATTGTGTAGTGTTGTTGTGTACAGACTGTGTGGATTAGTTAGGTGTCCTCAGCAGACTGCAGCAGTGTGCCCCTGACAGGAATGCTGTGTAATGTGTGATAATGCTGACTAAAACAGAGAGAATGTCAATGGATCTCACAGAGGTGTCCCCTAAGAATAACAATGATGGGGCAGAATGAGGCAGGGGCTGTCACTGTAATGACACTTATAGGCAGATGTGTTGCTGACCACTTTAGGGCCACATCTGCCACACATGCCCAGGGAAAGTCACTAAAATGACAGCCTAATAGCATTGTCCACTATGGACAAATTTGTTTGTTGCGACAGGACCCGAATGACAATTAGCTCTGCAATGCTTATGGTCACATTGAGGTGTCCTCCACCGGTGTGGGACTAATCTAATCTGTACTTTGAATTCAACAACTGAACTGAACAGGTGACATGTTCCAAAAACTATTCTTAATTAGAAGTCCTGCTGTTTCAAAGTAGAGCCTATTGTTTCACTGAAGATGCCTTTATCATTTATGAAAATAAAAAGCAATGAACCTACTTTGCCTCTCATGGTTCACTATCATGATCTAGTAATCTACTAACTAAATATAAATCTGGGATGGCTAAGTAGGCAAAGTGATCGGTGGGTTCAAACAAATACTTCATGTTGATTGGTCTAAACATTACAACAGCGGAACAAGCAGAAAAATCAAACTTTAGTTAAATCCACTTGAGAGAAAAGCATAGGCTTCTTACCTGTCCACAAATGCAAGGCTAGTAATGTACTGCTTCTAATGTACAGCTTCATAAAACTACTAAGGGTATAGTCATTGAAGAATTGAAAAAAAAAAGTAAATTTCTTTTAAAAAATGTTTGTATATTTGTGTTTCTGACAACAGTCACCTGTCCAATGAATGAAGTCCTGACCGCCTCCACTGGGGTCATCATGAGCCAGTCCCCTGGGAGCAGTTTCCCGCATTTTGAGTCCTGTTCGTGGGTTGTCAAAGTGGAGCCTGGCTACAACATCACTTTCACCATTGAACATTTTCAGACCAGCCGACAGTTTGATGAACTGGAAATATTTGATGGTAAGAACAAATCACACAGCAAAGGAATAAATCTGAAAAATGCATATATGTATAATCAAAGTGTATCAAATGTAGTTTAGAGCCTATCAAAGAAATATGTACAGATTATAACAGAATCTCACCCATAGCCTCTCTTACATCTGCCGCAGCGCTGTACATTTGCATATGATTAAAGGCAGTGTCAGCATCTCTGCCAGGCACCCAGAGAAAATGGCGGTCATATAGTCCGGTGTTGCTGATTAGTGCTTTTTATCATCTGCCAGCTAAACAAGAGAGGACACTTAGTAACCCCGAGGCTGCCAAGATCATTTTGTCATAAGCAAAAATAACTGACCACATCTTGATTTTATGGCAAATTTAATAACACAGTGATGGAATAACATCTTTCATAAGCTTTGTTGTATTGCCAATTAGTCACAGGGATCTTGTACACTACCAAATGTTGTTTACCCCAGTAGAAGCCCTGTCTGCAACTATAACATTATTTTGAAGTAAATGTTATTACTAATTTCAATGTAAGGTAGACAAAGTTATGTTCACTTTATTTGATTAGGTGATTTTGGTTTGTCGAGATAGATTCTATTTACATAATTAGGTGAAATCAACAGACTCAATTTACGACCCTAAACTAAGTAAAAGATGATGTAAGTAATACAATAAAATTCCCACTCTGAATCAAAAACTTGCCTTTTGTATTGTTCTGTAATTCCTCAGGTCCATCCAGGCAGAGCCCTCTGCTAATAACATTAAGTGGGAACTACTCCAACCCTCTGAGTATAACCAGCTCCAGTAACAAAGTCTACCTGCACTGGTCCTTTGATCACACCACTAGTCATAAAGGCTTTCGCATCCGTTACTCAGGTGAGAATTAAGCATAACTGTATTTACAACTACACAGTAAATCATCATCATTTTTCTCTTCCATCATTTTTATCGCCCATGTCCATAAAACTTAACATTTGTCTAAAGAGGCCAGAAATATGGTGCATTACTATGACAACCTACGGAGGGTGGCAAACCTGTGCCAAATTGTGCTCCACGGGGCAGGGCATCAGTACAGCCTCTCTCGTCTATTTCTTATTATTGCTCTGTTTTGTTGGGCTCATGTGGAAGATCTGGAGCTACACGACACCTGCATAACTGGTAATGAGTTATGACTGTGTAAATATTTAAAAGGCTCCCTGTGTTCTGTATCAACAGCATTCAGCCGTATTGACTAATCGTCTCCGTCATCCTTTCTGTGGAGGGCTGTGTCTCCCCAGCCGGATGTTCTGGGGCTGCTCTGCCCCGCTTCACCTGCCTATTTTTACCTTATTTAGACATTGTCACCTGTCAAGATGGAGTATGATATAAAGCGCGTTGAAAACACAACTATATTTGTGGAATGGTTAGTGGGTTTGACACCACTTTAATGTATGGTTTGGCAATCTTTTTTTTTTTTTTTTTTTTTGTGTTGATCAATCACATCAATCACAAACTTGAAAAGACACAAGTCACTGACAATTCCAAATGATAGTGTCTCAATTTGAACACAATTTTATTACTTCAGTACTTCCATTTTTATCTTATGCTATAATTTATCAGAGTTTCATGGATTCATTTGTAGTATTTATGTATGTTTTGTGTTGCTCCCTATTCTATATGCACCTCTAAGCACAATACAAAGGAGGAACTGTATATGCTTTTGCAACCTATGGGGAGGGAGAAAAAGTGAATCCTATGATTATATTTTTGGAGCACACCGTTCTCTTGCTAAAAGCAGACTTACTGCTTCCTATTTTATTCATCCCTCCTTTTGCCCGTGTCACCAGCACCTCTCCTTCCTCTGCTCTCTTTATCTATTCCAATCAAGTCAGCTGCCTGTCTGGATCACAATTGGGGCTGTTGGGCAGACTACTGTGAGACAAGCTGTATACGGCAGCAGACACAGGGACAGGAGAGAAAGCAAGTAACACAGAAATGAGTTAACTACAGGGTGGAGTGAAAAATTGAACTCAAGGGTGCCTCGGCAGCTGCCAGTCACGGTGACAGACACAGGCGGCTTTGCTTGGAAACGCACTGTTTACTGCAGGGAGTGGTTACTACAAAAATAAAAAACAAATTATTATATAAGATTCATTATTTACTGATTGGGATTCTTCCAACTTAAATAATTAGAGACCTTTATCCTATTTCAGATACTATGCTATGCAGTGTCTTCCAGTTGGTGTATTTTTACCCAGCAACCTAAAATCAGTCATGCAAGCTTCATGTATCTTTATAATGACTTTAGGAGGTGTACCTCAAGCTATCTGCTTCTTATAAGTGTTCACACTTCTCTGTGAATGGTGAAATCTACCTGTCACTCTCTCCTTACAGAGGCTGACAAATAGGAGGAGTGGGTACAGAGGAAGTATCTGTGTTTGAATATAGAGCTGCATGAAACACAAAACCACATAATATGGCTGTAACAGCTCAGTGACACTGCCATAATAGCTCAATGGCTCAGTGTTTTGCATTGAACTACTGTTTAATGTAATGTTCTTTCATTGAAGCCGCTTACTGCAGTCCTCCCAACAATCCTTTGAATGGCACCGTCCACAGTCTGACTGGCACCAAGCTGGGCAGCACCCTGCGCTTCAGCTGTGATCAGGGCTTTCGGCTGATTGGTCAGAGCAGCGCCACCTGCACCCGCACCGCATATGGCATCTACCAGTGGAATGCACCAGTGCCACTGTGTCAAGGTAATGATCCAAACTGACTTTATCTGCATTGGAACACATTTATTTCTTTGAATTATTTATTATTGCTATATAATGTCTATTTATGAATGCTATTCCTGTGTATAGGTTTGTTTCTTGAGTTGAGTTTAATTTGCACCATAAAGTTTACATCCTTTGGTACTAGGTATCATTTCAAGTGCTATGAATAAGAGAGATGCCATTACAGTTTGGTCAACTCTGCACCAGGTGTAATCACCACATGAATTCTATGCACTCTCCCTAGATTTGATTGTTTACTGTCGTGCAGATGGCTGCCCAAGCTAATGTTTACTGCACATCAATACCAACTCAGGGACGGTGTTTGTACAAAAAGCCCATTGTGGGATAGGTCTTTTGCATACAAATATCCCTATTAAATACACTTTGCTACCTAAGTTTTTGTCTGCCAAGTTTGTCTCTCATTCTAATGTTTCCTCCTCTTCTCTTTCTAGTCATGTCCTGTGGAATGCCCGTAGCACCTGTCAATGGCAGTATTGCTGGGCAGGACTTCTCTCTAGGAGCCAGAGCCACATACCAATGCAACCCTGGGTTTAGACTGGCAGGACCACTCACCACCTCTGTGACCTGTCAGGAGTCTGGGAGGTGGAGCTCCATAGAAGCTCCACCCAGATGCATCCGTAAGTGTAAAATCTAGTATTTTAATCACATAGCAAATGGATTCAGAAACATGATTAATTAGGATATCAGTAGTAGTAGTAGTAGTAGTCGTAGTCATCATGTAGTCATTTTTGTAGTAATTTGATCTCTACAATTTGAATTTTTATGCAAGTTCTGGGTAACAACATTTAGTACTGTTCTGGTTTAAAATAGTGTATGTTTAAATATGTATACCACCTCCTTTTTTCAGCTGTGACATGCCCAGATATTGGACACAACGCTGTAGAACATGGCAGATGGAGGCTAATCTATGGAACACAAAACCAATATGATGCCCTTATGATGCTTGTATGTGACCCTGGCTACTACTACAGGGGTCAGCGAGTCATTCACTGCCAAGCTAATGGCTCCTGGAACTACCCTGATCCACGTCCTGTTTGTGACAGTAAGTCTGAACATCTTTTTATTACATTACGGTTCATACAGTTGCTGAAGTACTTGATTTTATGAGAGAAACCACAATATGTTTTGAATTGCCACTACAAGAACCACAATGCTTGAGTTTCCAAGAGTTTATTTTATCTTGTTATCATTTGTCCTTTTGTATTCAATCTTTATACAGTATTTCATCCTTTTGTCCTTTTAGTCATTTCATGTGGTGATCTTGGGACGCCCCCAAATGGACACAAAATTGGAACGCTAACAGTCTATGGAGCTACAGCCATCTTTTCTTGTAACACGGGCTACACTTTGGTGGGATCCCGTGTTCGTGAATGCCTGTCCAATGGTCTTTGGAGTGGATCACAAGTCCAATGCTTAGGTAGGATTCTTTTATCGCTATATTAATGCCATGTATTCATTGTGTAATAGTTTCTGTTGCTTCATTAATGATGATTTTTTTTTTTAATGTTACAAGCTGGACATTGCGGCACACCCGAGCCCATAGTGAATGGTCAGATCACTGGTGAGAACTACAATTACCGAGGCAGTGTTGTGTACCAGTGTAACCCAGGATTTCGTCTTATTGGAGTGTCAGTCAGAATTTGTGAACAAGATCACAGATGGTCGGGACGAACACCTGTCTGTGTTCGTAAGTATCTTTTTAAATTAAACTTTTTCTTGGATAATATTTTACCCACTGTAAACTGGTCTGAAACTCAAATGTCCATTTCATTCAGCTATCACATGTGGACATCCGGGAAATCCTACCTATGGAGTAACCCAGGGCAACCAGTTCAACCTGAATGATGTTGTCCGCTTTGTCTGTAATACTGGATATGTTCTACAAGGATCTGTGAAGTCTACCTGCCTGGCCAATGGGCAATGGAGCAACCCTCTGCCCAGGTGTAGAAGTAAGTCATTTACACAAATAACAATATTATTTATATTTTACACACTACAGTACAAGTAAAGACTGAAACAACTCACTATGATTCACTATTTTGGGAGTACATACATTGGTGTATTCCTAGAATGCATAACCACATACTTTTTGCCTCTGGTGACCACAAGTGTCAAGACTTGTAATTCTCTAGATTACATTATTGTCCATTCTTACTGACTTCTGACTTATCTGTAGTCATGTAATTGTAATACCTTATTACCTTTTCCATTTTTTTTTTTATTTTTTTTTTTGACAAATAGAACCCACATCTGCTTCTGTGTCCCCTTAAATGAGTCTTGTGTGACAGGCATAGAAAAAGGCCACATGCGAGGTCAGGGTCTGAGTGTGACAAGGTGACAAGGTGGTACCATTGATGGATTGATTTATGAGCTTTAAATTATTAGAAACAAAAGCTTTTAAGACATTTCTAAAACAGAATTTATATTTAAAAAAAAGAAACAAAGAGACAGATGTCTGAGTTAAGTAAAAAAAAAAAAGAGCAACATTTGGTTTTTGACATTTGACGTTTTTTGTGTGTGTTAATATATATTTGAATCCAGCGATAAGAAAGAAGTTGGTGCTACTGTTGGTCAGGGAGCTACTGGACAGAATATATTTGCACCACTTTTTGACCTGAGATTTATTTTAGCGGTCAGCAAGAGAGAATGAAAATGAGAGCGCTTGAACATGCATTAGCATACAATGAATTTATTTTCAGCTCTGTCGTGGAGGCTAGGCTGCCAAGGCGAACTGGGGCATAATGGCTGCTTAGGCACTCCTACACAGTGTTTTATAAGCTATTAGAGGTTGGATTTGTTCAACATATTACATTTTTTTTATTTTGAGTTTCGTATTTCCCCCACACAAGAAAGTTAATGATTTTGCTTGTGTATATTTTAAAAATAACTACAATTAAAGGTACACTAAGGAGTTTTCCTTGTGGAGGGTTTATGACCTGTTCCTAAGGAGATGTTATTTCTGTGCCTGGAATATTCCACAGTTTGGCATTAAGCTCTTATCTATCTCCATGGAGAGAAATTACAGTTCAGATCTATGGAGAGAATAGGAATGCAAGTTTTTTAATATATTTCTGTGGAATATGGAGACAAGCAGGGGGCAGACCCTCCACTAGAAAAGTTACATAGCACATCTTTAAGTTAATTTTCAGCTAAATCAGTAAGTACTGTACTGAAAAAGTCTCTGTTTAGGTATGGCCAATTTTTGCTGTAAGAGTTAATAATATTTGTGGAAGGTTTTAATATTGCGATATCAGGTCAAGTATGTCTCAACACGAGGGTTAATTGGTTTCATCACAAACCATTGGCCTTTACTTCATGTGTTCTAATACAAGAGTGACTGATTCCAGAACAGATTTTTAAATGTATGTATGAGTTGTGGTGGAAAAAAACAAAACTCCATGTTTGTTGGTTTAATTTGCCCCCCTTGTGTAACAGTAGCCCCTCCTGCTGATCGATGCTTCTTGCCCTTCCTTCTTCCTTCTCTAACTCTGTCCATCTGGTGCCTCTTCTCCTCCGACTCCTCAATCCATCAGCATCTCAGCAGCAGCAGGAGACTGACTCTAATGAAGCAAATGTTTATTTCCGGAGTCTGCCTCCCCATTTGGATTTTGGTGGATGAATAGCTGAATTAAGAAAGAAAGCAGTGGATGGAAGGGTCAATATTTGAAATACCATTGGAAAAATATTTTTGTTGAAGTTTATTACCATTTGCTTCAAAATGAAAGCATGCACAATGTGTTCTTGCCATTGGATAAATTGTGAGCAATAAAGTTTTTGTGAATAAATGACCCACTACCAAAAACACCAATTAGGAATGAACAAGTGATTTTAGCAAAAGGAAACCAATTTGCCACTTTTGTAATTTTGCCACTTGGTGATTTTAAGATTTTTATTTTATTTATTTCAAAAAATGTAAATCTCTCTTGAATTTGTTTGTATCTCAAATTGAATGACTTTGATATTTGTTCTTTGTTTGTAGTTGTGAACTGCACAGAGCCAGGCCATGTGGATAACAGCATTAAGCAGGTCCTCTCCAGTGGACCACACCGTTACAGCTTCCAGACCACTGTGTCGTATCGCTGTAATCCAGGATACTACCTCCTGGGCACCAGCTCCATCTCCTGTCAGGGCGACGGCACCTGGGACCGCTCTCTGCCCAAGTGCTTGTGTGAGTAACTCTTATTGTGCAAGATATATTCATTTCTATTTGAGTTTCGAGACAAATCTAATATTAAAAAAAAAATAGATTCAGAAGGCTCTTTTCCACTGGTTCATAAATCTTATCTTTGATCTGATAATGTATTAAAGCAATTACTATTCTAGGGATTTGAGTTCTCGTCCAAAACACTACTGCTCACACTTTATAATAAGTCCACCATAATGAATTAATACAGCATTCCATATCAGTTATGAAGGAATTGTTTATTAAGAATGATTCAGGCTTTGTAACTACTTAATAACCAAACTCGTAATCCTAACCCATTACTTAAGTAGTTACTAATCCTCAATCATTCTTAATAAACTATCATTATGAATAAGTCTGTAAATAGTGTTATTATTGTAAAGTGTAAAAATCACAATCTAAGGCAGCCTAATATAAAAATATATTTAGCTCAGATTTGATCAAAACTATGGGTATTCATCAGACTTTCCGAACTTAAATCTCATGTATTTGAACAGTGGTGCTGTGCGACCGTCCCAGCATGCCTCCATACGCCCAGATCTCGGGCGAGCGTCGGACTGTGGGCTCGGTCATCCGCTACAGCTGCATGGGTCAGCGCACCGTCATGGGCAACACCACCCGCATGTGCCAGCTGGACGGCCAGTGGAGCGGCTCCCCACCACACTGCTCCGGTATGCCACACTTCGTCCAGACTGATGCAAATAGTACCTCTAAACAATCCGATTTTGGGACAATTAGGACTCATCATTTGAACAGGCATTTTTGTGATGATAATTTTGATTTCAGTTTGGATACATTTCCAACCAAATTAAAAGTCCATGTGTATTCCAAATATTGTGAAATAATAACATTTATTTCTACCAAATTAAATCAGAGTGATTAGGTAAACAATCAACTGTTTTAATTGTAACAGACAGGTGTAACTTTTATGGTGGATTGTGCCTAGAATGTTCCACAGTATGGCATTAAATGTTTCTTTTTTGCAACTATTCAGCTACAGGTGTTTTTATGTTCAAGGGCACAGATTCTTACTGTGTAAGGTGGCCTTTTTACGGATCTGACCTGTAACTTGGCCTCATGGCATCAGCTGATGTGGAGATAGATGTGTTTAATGCCAAACTATTGAAAATAACATTAAAAGCAAAAGCCTCTCCATAGAGATAAGCACATGGTGTACCCTCCCATTATAAAAGTTACACCTTTAGATGAACCAAGTCATAATCTATGTAGCCATCAAGGTCAAGGAGAATGTCCACAGTTTTAATCCTGTATATTAGGCAGAATAACAGTTGGTTACTTCAGCTGGAGAATGAACATCATCTGCACCCATACATCTGTCTTATCCCAGACTCCAATATGCCTGTCCACCATTATGGCATGTGTGCAAATGAGCATTCACACAGACTATAACACAGCAGCTCATGAGCTGGCTGACAATAAACACACAGGGTCAGCCCAATGTCGCAATTCATGGCTTTCATTTAGTTTCTCTGGAATGCCCAGTGTTTTCACATGTGGCAATAAATGCCAGTATTATCAAGATATGCCTGACTTTTTATTCAGTGTTATTAAAGTGTACCAGTAGCTTGTAAAATGGGAAATTTATGCTTTTGGACTCATTTCTTCGCAAAGGAAGATGATAAAAAAAATTTGCAGCAACGTGTAATTGCTATTGAAATATTAAGTGAGTTTGAATATCATTTGAAATCATATACGTTGACTTGTCCAATTGGTCGATTTCACCACATTGCTCTGTTTGTTCAGGTGATTCCTCTGGGCTCTGTGGAGATCCTGGCGTTCCTGTCCATGGCATTCGTCTGGGGGAGGAGTTTACGGTGGGCAGTGTGGTTCGTTTCAGTTGTGAGCCCGGGTACACGCTGAAGGGGTCACCAGAGAGAACCTGCCTGGCTAATGGCACCTGGCTCGGCTCACAACCAGAGTGTCACGGTAACATTTCTATTTGAAAATTCTCCAACCATCATCGACCAAGAACAGTGTGTGCCTGGTTTATTGGTAACCATTAGTAACTGCAAAATAACACTAATGATAATACATTCAGCTAAGTAAAGGGGGGGTCAGCGTGTGACTCAACCTATTAGTCAATATTTGGTGGAAAATTTTAGAAATGTTCAAATAACTGGAGTGGAGTCAGTAGAATAACAAATCACAAAAGCAGCTATTTGATTTGGTTTATTCTGAACATTTTTGTAGCAGATTCGGTTGCTTTTTTTGGTTTTCTCACACATTTCTCAAATGACTTTTCACTCCAGTACTGCCTTTGCTTCACTTAGTTTAATGCCCTCTCTAGCGTGGCGTGAACTATGCCCAGTAGCCAAGGTTGCCCACCTGTTCTCAGTTGGCAGTGACTTCAAGGACCAGACCACATCTGGTGGTAACGCGAGGGCACTGCTCAGGAGAGCTCAGGGCCTGGGATGAACTCAGCAGGGTGGGCTAACGGGCAGACTCTAAAGGATTTATGATCAGGAGAGCTGAATAACTATGTGTTTTCAATTTTGATACTAAGGAAAAGGTCGATACCAATTTTAGTGCCATGATGATATAAAACAGTACTATTTTTAAGGAATATTTTTCTAAATAATAGCAGTTTCTTACTATTTCTGTTACTATGGGGTCTTATTTTAACACTGATCTTGAACATTTGATCTTGTTAATGCCCTGTTATTTACTCTTATCTATTTCATGTTTGTGTCTTTCAGTAATTTCATGTGGAAATCCTGGGACTCCAAAGAATGCCCAGATTCTGATCCACGACGGCTTAACTTTTTCTAAATCCATCACATACTCGTGCAGGGAGGGCTACTACTCGACTGGTCTACTCACCCGCCACTGCACCGTCAATGGCACATGGACAGGGAACATGCCTGAGTGCTCATGTAAGTATATTTTTAGACATTTCTAATCATATTTCATTCTTAATATTTCTTATATTCATGTCTCCCTTTATATGCAACATTTTGAGGACTTTTTCCTCATTCAAAAGATAGGATAGTCTGTTTTAAATTGTTAATTGCTATGGCACCAGTCCTAATTTGTCATCATTCTGGAATCCATACATTTATTCCTTATTTACTATACCAATGAACTTACATTACTTATGGACATAAAGTATAAATAATATGATAAAATATGCTTATTACAGATGTAATATTTATATTGTATTTTGAGTGATTCGTGCATGTTTGAGCAGTCTTTAATTGCTAATTTTCGAGATACCATATTGCTGATCAGTCCCCGTTTTACCACCACTGGCATATGCCCACTGCTCTGTACTTACTAGATTCTACAATTTTATTTTCTTAATCAGTGATATGAGCAGGATTCGGCAGTGTTGCATAGTCATTTTGGTACAAATGAAAAGCAATCCACTCCTCTCTAGCTCGACGTTTATGGTGACGTCAGCCTCCATTGAGCACCACATTTTTCTAATGCAAATGTCAGAAAGTCATTTTAGATGAATATTGCAATTTAAAATGTACAAATAATGATCCACACGTGTCATTTTTGGTCCTGCACCCAAGTTATTTTAAACTGCAATCTATTTAGCTTTTTTTGTTAATTATTTTGATTCCAACAAATGAATAACAAGAAAAAACATCCACAGATTTACAATAATACTTTCGACTTACACACAATGACACTGCATCTGCAATCTATTGTGCAGCCATATTGTCAAATTTGCTCACAACAAGAACACAAAAGAACATAGTGCACCTTTTGTCCATGACATTCTTCAGGTTCATGTCACAGTCCCCTCAATGGCAGCGTGGCTATGAGTGCCTTTTTACTGCATTCACACAAAGAGTCGCTGCTGTACAGAGCTGGATGACCCCGGCAAATAGGGGTCATCCAGGCGCACTTTCTCCTGAATAGTGGGGATAAAGCCTAAGCAGTGCCATTACAGTTTTCAGAAGTCCATAATCCAAGAGAGCCAAAGGTTACATGTTGAGGAGTTCAAACACACACACACATGTAGTGAACGGAGTTTGTGAAGCTGCCTGTATATCTCAGAACCAATTCAATTCACCGAAATGAGATTTACACAGTAGCATAGTAAAATCAGTCTTTAATGTTGTTGCTAGTATATGTTACAATTTACTTTTTTGTTTTGGAGTATATTCTTTAAAGACAGGGTATTATGTATATATATATTTAGATATAGATAGATAGATAGAGAGAGAGAGAGAGAGAGAGAGAGCTTTTTTTTTTTTTTTTTTTTAGCTTTCTACCATGTTATAACAATCCCTCATCAAAAACATGCCTGAAGAGGTTTTAGATGTCATCCATGCATGTACGGATGCAAGCTGATTGTGTTTTGATAGCGCTGTGAAGGGGGAGTGACTTTCCGTGGGCAGCGAAAGTGAAACTTGTAAAACAATACTTTGTTTTTGTCAAATATAGCATTTTCAACACAATAAAAGGTGACATGGTGATCTATATGTTATCAGGTAGCAGTTATAATCCCATAGAAGTAAAATAGCTCCTCTTTTTAGTGTCTGTTTTATCGACCCCAATGCTATAATGTGCATACAGAACCTTCTCATTTTAGTGTTTGTAAGATTAGATAGGCATAAAGCATAATACTATACTTTGGGATGGATTATTATAGACAGTTTTAATGCCGTTTCCTTCCTCTGTGCATATCTAAACTGTCTGTACTATAGGAGATATTCAATTTAACAAGCCTCAATATAATGATCCAATATTATCTAAATTGAAATAGTACAAAAATATAAACAAACAAAAAAAAAGACAAAATAAAAAAGACACAGAGGACCACACATCTCATGCCATGCTAAAAGCCAGAGAATAAAAGCCTAAATTGTCATATTTAGTATTTTTATATTATATTGTCTGTGTCCTTTTTAGTGATTAACTGTGGGGACCCAGGAGTACCAGCCAATGGTGTGAGATTGGGAAATGACTTCACATACAACCACACAGTGAGCTTTCAGTGTTCACCTGGTTTCACTATGGACGCTGACAGAGCCTCCACTCTCCTCTGCACCAAAGACCGCACCTGGAATGGCACCAAACCACACTGCAAAGGTATGGATCCATAGTTTAATAGTATTTAACAACAGGGCTAATTTATCACAGTGAACAGTATTGTTAACATTTACTCGTTGTTTTTTAGCCATTGTGTGTGGTCCACCTCCCAACATCCCCAATGGGCAGGTTGTCGGCACTGATTTTGTTTGGGGCTCAAGCATCAGCTATTCCTGTAACCAGGGCTACCAGCTATCCTTGCCCACTGTGCTAACATGTCAAGGCAATGGCAACTGGAGCGGAGAGAAACCTCAATGTTTTCGTAAGCTAATTTTCAGATTTATTCATTTTAACGTTGGTATTTAATAAGCCAGTTTGATGAGAATCACTCATGAATAAACATGGTTTTGTCTTTGAAGCTGTGTTCTGTGGAGACCCCGGTATACCAGCCCAGGGCAGGAGAGAGGACAGAGGATTCACCTACCTGTCTTCTGTATCATTTACCTGCTACTCTCCATTTGTTTTGGTTGGCTCTGCCAGGCGCTACTGCCAGTATGATGGGACTTGGAGCGGCACACAGCCTTCTTGCATAGGTATTGTTTGCTGTGGATTTTGCCTTTACTTGTCTTATCTCTGCTTAGGGGGTATATCAGAAAAAAAATAAAAAAGAGACACTGTCGGGATCCAGTGACTAATATGTTCCAACTGTAGATATAAAACCAAAGTAACTACCATTCCAGTAAAACATTAGTCACAGATGTTTTAATCTTCAACATTACAATGTATGACACCTTTGTGACCGAAGGAATACAACATTTTACTGGCAGGTTTCACACTTTGAGCCCTGATCAATATGTTATATTTTTTCCATTGCAACACCGACCTCTCCTTGTATTGCTGTATTGCTGTATTGTGTTTGTTTTCAATATACTGCTAAGTTACATTATATTGATCGTAAACTTCTACATTCATTTTAGACCCTACTCACACTACCTGTGGAGACCCAGGCACCCCACTGTTTGGCAATCAGAACAACACTCAAGGCTACCAGGTGTGAACTTGTGAACTTATATTTATTGATTTATGTCCTTTCTGACACTCTGTTTTTTAGAAATATTGTGATTGCACTGACCTTGAATTAAAACTTTTAATAGAAATTCAAGTCTGACACATGTACTGTAAACACTGCGATAACATGAACAAATGTTAGATATGGCTCTTTGTCAGAGTTGTTAGAGTAACACTGACATAAAGGGATGCTTTTATTTGATTCTTTATTTAAGTCTGGCACAGTCTTTATCAGAGCTGGCCTAATATTCCCTTTGTGCTTAGCATAATAAAAACTATTTGAAATGTAGCCTACTTTTTGCCCTCATGGTGGAAACAGAATTACTTTTTTAAACTGAGATAAACATTTTTTATTATAGTATTTGTATACGTGCCCTTAATATATTGTTTTTCTTTTCAGATAAGCAGTACTGTATTCTTTAACTGTAGAAAGGGCTACTTACTGCAAGGATCAATATCTCGAACCTGTCTACCTAACCTCACGTGGAGTGGCTTTCAACCTGAGTGCATTGGTAAGAATAGAAACAGACTCCCATTATTGCATGTATAGACCCTTTAAAAAAACAAAAAACATTCTAAATTTTGGAATAGAGGCAACTGGAAGCAAAAGTTAAATTGAACATAATATGATTTCAACGGGAAAACAGGGATTAACCTTGGAAAATCGTAAACTAAAATCAAGGAAACGTGGGTGATACCAGAGTTCAACAAACATTTACAACTGTGTTTTACATTATTTGATAATATAAAAAGAGATGTTGATAAACACATTTTTTACAAAGGAAAAATCCAGATTTTTAGGTTTTACTGGGCAAATCCTTACAGAAATGTTGAACCCACTACAGTCATTTAATCTACAGATACTATATTATACTTTTCATCATATATTTTGTGTCTAGAAAATAGTATTTTTCCCTCTTTTTAAACAAAGTAGCAAATTAACTAATATGTGTCTCTTGGAAAGTCAAAATTGTAGTTTATTTTTGTTATAATATCATAAATCATTAGCATTTAGATTAGTTAAAATCAGTTAATCCTTGGAAATACACTATGTCTCCATTCATATTTACACACCTGTTTTTGTCCACCCTCTAGCTCACCACTGCAGCCAGCCAGAGTTGCCAGCCCAGTCTGATGTAAGGGCCATTGAGCTGCCATCTCTGGGCTACACTCTGATCTACACGTGTCAGCCGGGCTTCTACTTGGTGGGAGGATCAGAGCACAGAACCTGCAGATCTGATGGGAGCTGGACAGGCAAACCACCCCTCTGTGCAGGTACTCATCGTGATCTTTTTACAGGTATTCATTTGTTAGTTAAAAGTACATTATGTAACTTCTAAGGTGGAGATGAATGTTCCACAGTATGGCTTTAAACATACCTGCCTTGCATTTATTAAATTACAGGTGTTTTATAACTCAAAAAAATCCTATAAAAACATGAATTCTTACCATGTGCAGGCTTGTTTCTCCATAGTTCTGACCATTACCATCTCTATTGTGATAACCAAGTTTATTTCCATACTGTGGAATAATCAAGGCAAAGCAGTAACATCTCCATGGAGACAAGCAGATGGACCCTCAGACCCTCCATCACAAAAGTTACTCAATGCACTTTTAAGTGTTTCGACTATTAGTGGCACAAAAAGAATTCTTTATGAAAAGCCAGATAGTTTTTTGTGTGTTTGATTTGCCAATACTATATTTGATTTTATATCTGCTTTTATATCTACGATGTCAGTATACAACGTTTTTGAAGCTTTTAACCATGTCGTGGCTCATAACTCATCAAAACTAACCCGGTGTTATATTTTGTGTCATTCGCACTTGTTTCATTAATCTTGTTTATGAGGTCATCTAAATCAAATCTTATCAATGAAATGGGGCTAAATAATGTATCTCAAGCATAGGCATTATACTAAGTTCTAAAACGACACACAAGAACTATTAGATCATGGTATCTTAACTTTTTTTTTGTCAGTGTTTGCTAGTGTGTGCATTGTGTCACCATGGTAACTGCTGCATCCATCTCTAATGGTGGAATGATGTCATTGCAACATAAACAATACAATATTAGTATGACTTATAACTCACATTTTACTAAGAATATTTAACTTCTAGAATGACCAGTGTTATAAGAATAGGTGGTGAAATAGTTAATGTTGATGGATAGCCTTGTGTCGCTCCAGCTAACATGCCAGAATGGGACGGCTCATCCATCACCCAATTACCCTGGCTGAAATTACACACACACACACACTGATGCATTAACAGGGGTGCAAAACTTGATTAGGCCAATACATCTCATTGATTTGGTTAGCGCAAGTACTCCTTATAAATGGTCTGGAGGTGTTAACAAGGTCTCGCAGACAAATAGACTGCCGTTAACACCCCTCATAGCAGTAGCCTCAAAAACATATAGGAGAAAAGGAGGCCAATCGACACACAATTATCCGGCCAGGATGAATGCTAATAGGGTCGGAGAGAAAGAGTCAGGGATAGACGCAGGTGATGGATCCCACGTCACACTGTTGCGGAAATATATCGAGGTGTTGGGTGTTTTTAAGGCGCTGAAGGGAGGAGGAAAGGAAAGAAAACTGGCCTCAGCACATAGAGATTATTAACTGCACCTTTGGGCACGGTGATAGAAGGGCAAATCAAAAGAGTGGCAGCTCATAAAGAACCTGGCTGTCGGGGAAGTCTGTGTGGGATGTGTGCATTCATAACTTACCACTAGTATACCTGTCTTTGTTCGTAGTCCAATGTAAAGGCCCAGTCTACCTAAGGGGCCCTCGCGTGGGTATGTTTACTATTGTGGTGGCCCCTCAGCCTACTGTGAGTAAGCCGTTATTAAAGTGGTTTCCTGGAAGCTGTAAAAGTGTCTCGTGTTGATCTTCGTACAGTAGACATCAGGGACCCGCTCCCCTCCACATGAGTCAGGCCCTGACTCTGGCACCTCTCACTCAGGGCACTGGGCGTTATTAAGAGCGTGGTGAGTCACAAAGCGGATATTCTGACCCCTGTGTGGGACAAGCGTGCTCAGCAGGAAATGGGCGTTGGGTGAGGTCGCTGTATGTCTCGCTCTTTAAATGTCTCTTTCTTTTCTTTCTTGCAGCTGATAACAGGCCCAGTGGGAAGAGCCCAGTGGGAACAGTGCAGGAGCCACCCTCCAAATTGCCAGGTAATACTTTTCATTCAGTCAGTCATTTGTATGCCACCTGCTTGTCCCCATGGAGACGTTATGACATTAAACATTAAACACTATGGCATTAAATTTCTATCTTACATTTAAATTGAATTAAAATTTAATTTATTAATCAAAAATCCCTTTAAACATTCCAAACATTCCGCGTAGCACATATCCATTGTACCTTTTTACTATAATCTACTTGTTGTTTCACCAAATGCATATATAGGATGGCAAATACATTAAATTAGAACCTTTGAATTAAAATTCATTTGTGCACATTAAATGTAATAAAATATGCAATACATATACCCTGGACACTATACTGTTGAATTTCTCAGTGAGTTGGTTCTTGCCTTAAAATTGTCCCCTGAATTACTACTGGTTGCTCATAAATCTCCCTTGTCCATTGCTCTGTGCCCTGTTAGTCCCTGGAGGCGTATTTGCAAAGAATTCTCTGTGGAGAGGTTCTTACGAGTACCTGGGGAAGAAGCAGCCGGCCATGCTCAGCATCACTGCCTTTGAGCCCTTTAGCAACCGAGTTAATGGGACACTGATTGACCACAGCGGAGTGGAGCTCAAACTGGCTGGTGAGAAATATACAGGCTCTTTATTTTAAATCTATAATGATATAAGCATACACTAGACTGGTGTTTTCCCCAAGCAGTCGACATTTTGATATGAACCTCTTGGCACAATTATGGTGCAGCTGTGAATATAAAAGATCACATTTGAATTTAACTGTGCTATTCTTCTTGCGAATATAGAACCACCATAGAATTCTACTGTGCAACATAAAGGCCATTATTACCAATAGTAAAACACAAAATCAATCCACACATATCATTTAAGCAGTTAGAAAATGGCAAGTTTAAAAAGGCACAATTTCTTTTTCATTTTTCAGTACTGTTCATTTGGAAGTCAAAAGGCCATTTCAGTTCTAGCTACAGTTTGTATTTCAAGTTTTTCTAAGACATTCAAACTAGGACTTTTGCCATAGCAATTAACAATTTAAAACAAAATATTATACCTTTTTAATTGGGAAAAAGTCCTGAAAATGTTGTATATAACAGATGCTGAAACCCACTTATGAGTTGTTGAAAAGAAATTAGCTGATTCTTTAAATACAGTATTCTTATGTAATCATATCATACTATCGTATCATGCAAGTCCCTTAGTACCCCACTTTGCATTAAACCTTTGTGTATTGTAGGCACGTATAAACGGGAGGAGGCCCACCTGTTGCTGCAGGTCCATCAGATTCGTGGCCCTGTGGAGATCTTTGTCAACAAGTTCAAGATTGACAACTGGGCACTGGACGGACATGTAAGTGCACACTCGGGTCAGCTCCTCCACCAGACCGCTTAGTTTTTCCCCTAGTTTAATTACACACATATTTCATCACTCTTTAAGACACACGCGCTGTATGATATTCTATGAAATATACAGGGCACACATGCACAGTAACCTTGTCACTTCCGGGAGATATAGGGCCCTCCGAGAGTTTTCTCTTTAATTAAAATGTCAGTTAAATCATTGGCTGGTAATCAGGATTCAGCAGCACAACTCCTCCCTCTCTCCACTCAGCTCCCTCATATTCTCGTCCACCTCAGGCAATGAGAACACAGTCTCATTTAAAAGCAGGTCAAAGTAGGACTGGTTAAATCCTTTTATGTAGTGAATGGTTGAAACAGTTCCAAGTGCATGGTTACGTGTATAGGTTGTACAGCTGTTGTATTGTTATGTTATAGCCTTTTGTCTACAAATTACCTATGATATAATAACTGATAATTATTGTAAAAAGTGAGTGATCTAGCCATATAGAAAACTACCGGTAATTATATAAATACCTAATGGTGATTATAGTAGACATCTTTTAACTATTTTCACCAGCTTGTTTCCATGAAGATGATACTGCTTTGTCTGCATTATTCACACTATGGCATTAGACGTATCCATCTCCATGGAGACAAGCAGGTGGTGTACCCTCCTCTGGAAAAGTTACACCTTTAACACCGTTACACAAAAATCTGTACATAGTTATGTTTTCTGTAAACCATTAACTTGTGTTCATGTTAGAGACAATGACTGAAATTTGATGCTTATTATTAATAAATGAATGATTAAGTATAATTGAAAGTCATTTTAAACCTTTCTATCCCCTATTGGGAGCAAGTAACACACACGTAGAGTATTTTTCTTTCTTCTGCATTCCCCATTACTTCAGTGTGGTTCCATTCTCAAACACAAGCGTACAGTCTGTGTAAAAAGTCCAGTACTTGTCTTGTAGCTGGCTACAGAGTGCTGTTTGTTCTCTTGAGCAGAAAAACGTTGTATTAAATGTCATCCATGAGTGTGCCTCTCAGCTCTTTGACACCATATTTCATTTTGTGAGCACACCAGCCACTGACTTTTCACTATTGGCTCCTTTGTGAGGTCTGGATGTGACACATAAAGTGACTGTCTTCTGCTACCCTCTCTAGGTGTCCTACATCTCTTCGTCCAACTCCTTTGTGTACCAGGGCTTTGTCAAAGGGAAGGGCTTCGGCCAGTTCGGTCTCCAGAGGCTAGGTGAGTGAGCCGTCTGCCCATTCTTCTCTCACTGTGAGGCTGATAAGAACTGTTTCAATCTCGGAAGGGCTCTAGTCAACTTAATTAGACGTGCTTTCACAGCGTGTACTTAACTTGTTTGGATTCTTCATTAGAGTGCAAAGTGGAAAACATTTTAAACAAAGTATAGCAGTAATTTAGCGAGAGGGGGCACATCTCACTTTAGAATCAGTAAATCAGTTTTATTCAAGGCCACGCGGTGCACATTGGCGTCCATACAACTTTGAGTGACAAGTTAATGGATGTAGGCTTTTCAGGGTGTTTTGAACCAAGCACCTCGTATTTAATTTGCTGTCAACATTTAATGTTCTTTCAATTTATGTATTCAATATATTTTCTCATTAATAAACTTTTTTTTTTATTTTTGTGATTTATGTGGTCTTAAAGGTAGTATATGTAGTCCCTATAGATTTATAATCTTACTCTACTCTTCTGCAGTTACAACCTGAAAACTTGGGAGATGCCATATAATGAAGACACACACAAGTTGGTTTTAGTTGTAGAATCTGGCAACCCAACGCAGGGATCTCGATCTCAGTTATTTTTATTAGAAAATGACCACTTTATTTCTAGAGACATACTGTTGATGGATCATGTTATTGAACCTGTTATATTATACAATCATGTATTATTGAAAGCTCTGTGCTTGTCTGTGTTGTTTAGGTTAGGTTAAGTTGGTTTATTTATAGTTAAAATACATTGGAAAACATGTGAAAAAAGCTACAAAGTTTAAAAATTGTATGGAAGAGATTTGATATACACAGAGAAATGAGTGCCGATAAGTCACAATTCATTATAGCCTATGCCAGTGCCAAACCTTGGTATATGTGGATAATAATACCTGACAAACATAAAATTAAAAAATAAATTAATACAGTTGGAACTGAAAAAAAATATTACTTACACTGTGTGAAATAACCATTTCGTTCGTACAATTCATGTTTTATTTGTGCCAAAACCCAGTGGATTTTAGCTACTTTTTGTTCTTTCCTCATCACAAACATACCTGGAGTTGTGTTTTGTTTCATTCACATTGGTTTAACACACAAACATATTTAGGCAGAGTTCTTCTATCAAAAAGAAAATAGTTTGTTCCACCTTGTGATGTCAAGTGCTCAACTGTGTTTTTAAACTCCATACATCTTCACTAGAACCATTTCATCATTCGAGTCTTGTAATTCCCCATCTCTACTAAACAAAAGGTAAGTGGTAGCTGTTAACTTGACCTGACTATCGCTTCATGACATCACAAGGTGGAACAGAGCATTTTGAGCTTTGGAGATGAAGACAGACTAATAATAAAGAGTTACTCAAACATGTGTGAATGAAACAGAACACAAACCCGAGGTAACAATATTGTAACATGGCTCACAAGAGTCAATGCGTAATACAGAATCTTAAAGCCCACTGTCACGTTCTTTTACATCATCTGGTTTAGGTGCATTTACCGGGCTCTTTGCTGATAAGTGTTCAGACCTTTGGAATCAGAGCCACGTGAGCTGCTTTAGTTTTGCTGACAGACAGAAGACTGGAGTGTTAAAGAGTAATCACATGGGAGCAGGCATTTGAAAGGCAGTATGGAGGGAAGTGGTGTTAACATAGATTAAGCATGTGCTGGCATGATAAAAGGATATGGAAGAGACTGAGTTAGGCGAGTGTGAGGATGTCTTGTCATGAGAGAGGTGTCTTAGCAGCAGGTAGCGCGCATGAGTTGTGGTGGAGAAAACAGTGCTTATTAAAAAGGAGACTGGGGCGCATGCCAGGGCATTATGGAGATGTGTGCTCAAGCTCCTGTCAAAAACAACACGCGAGGGCCGGTCTACCTGAATAATACTCGCACTAACCTCATGCTCATTTGTTTCATCTGCTGTTTTACCTTATCAAATTCAAGTGACATCACGGTACTGTAGAATGAAATTGAAGTGGCTATGCATTAGCTAGGACATATATGGCTTAAAGTGCATGTGACAGGTTTTCATGTTTTTCTAATTATTTCATTGGTTTGGTGGGTAATTATTTCTCAGAGTTTTAAATTAGTTAAATGGCACTCTATGGAAAAGAAAAGTAGAAATATATAGAAGTAGTGCTGCGTTCTTAAAGGAATACCTTTGCCAATGTCATCAAAATGGAGGGACAATTTATGTGCAAGGAACAAATTGACAGCTCATTAATTTAACAAAATAGATGTGTTGTGACATATTTTTATTAGTTAAATCATAACAGGTGCAATTCAGACAATTTTGGCCCTTGTAAACATTATGGTTGTTAAGTGACAGTTTTGGAATTACCTCTTTGTATATCATATCTTCTTTCCAATCAGGAAGTAAAATTATAACTTAGGTAAGACTTTTAGTAAAATCTTGATAATGATGAACTGTTTTAGTGAAATGAATAGTATAACATGTACTATTATGCACTTAAAACCGGTTGTGTCTTAAAAGCATAATAATAATTAGTTATAAAATTGTTGTTTATTAAATTTGTAGCTTCTAACAGACAAAGCAGGATATTTTTTAGTTTTCTGGGGCACTGTGAGAACAATGGAAAGAACAGTGTTTAATCTTTTATCTGTTTCCATGTTTCTTACAGAGAGTTTGGATCCCAGCAGAGAAAACCCAGGATACAACTTTCCCTCCAACAGCAGTTCAGTGGCTGCAGCCATCCTAGTGCCTTTTATAGCCATGATCATTGCAGGCTTTGCTTTGTACCTCTACAAACACAGGTAAACATCCACACTTAGTACTTCTTTTAAGTCTCCCGCTCTGGTCTACACCCACACACACAGAAAATAATGGACTTTGTTTATATCACTGACATTGTATTTAAGTTGTATTCCCCGATACTACTACATATACTTTTATATGGCTACATGGTAGCACTGCACAATATATTACGACCAGATCAAAATCACAATTTGTGTTGGTGCAATTATAAAAACACAAAGACTGCAGTTATTTAGATAACAGCATGTCCTTTGCTAAGAACTAAATATCCTGTCTTTTTTAAATCTTCTTTTTTTGTACTAGTAGTTTAGAGTTCTAAAAATGTGTGCTGAAATTCATGGTATTCTTGTATTAATTTCGTATTTTCTCAAATGTTTTGCTAGCTCCCAGAGTTCTTGTGCACTCTGAACAGAATTCCACTTTTTAAACAAAAGAATTACAGTTATTATTTTTTCACCAAAATCATGCAGCTGTACTAAATGCCATAGTTTTTTCCCATCTGAAATGTGACTTATTGGTATTGCTATTGTTTTTCGTTGGTTTCTTCTTATTATCCTTTTCGTCACATGATCGCATTTTTGACCCCCTGAACGTTTACGAAAAGTCCTCAAACCAGGTATCAGATCAATCAGCCCAGCAAAAAATGTGTTAAAATGGGCATCGCGACAATGCCCGAAGCAACCCAACTCATCAGCGCCGCATAGAATTGGACCCCTATGGGAGTGGGAACAAACTAAGTTTGTCGCAGGATAACAAAATTTGGGACAGTGACAGAGAACGACGAGGGGATACTCCTTTCAGTTCGCCCGTAGCACGCCGGCGAAAAACGCCTTCATTTCCTGTTTCTTTGACGACCTCTCACGGCCACAGGCATTGGCCTAGAGAGCTCAAATTCAAATGACAACTGCATGACCCCGGCCCGAATGTAATGAAATATGAAATATAATCAAAGTGAACACTATAGCGCCCCCTAGCATAGACATTAACGTCAACATTATCAGATTTGGACCAAATTCAGGTTTTAAAATTTATGCATGATTACAAGCAAAAAATATATTACGGACATAGGGCATTTTTTACGGTTGACTCCCCCAAAAAATATTTTAAATATTATTATGCTTAGTGCAATCGTGCTGAAATTTCTGTCAGTTATACACTGCATGACATTAATTCCATTGATATGTCAAACACAATTATAGCGCCGTCTAGACGTATGCACAAAATTTATTATGGAGAGAAAAAAAAATACTTTCACGTTAATTCATGAAATGGAGAACATTCACTGGCGTGCTCCAGATCATAATAGTCAGTGTGACCTATAGCCTAGTTTTTATAGTTTTGCCTCTAGAATCATTCACTATGTAACTTTTCTGGTGGAGGGTCTGTTTTCATGCGAGTCTTAGTCTGACAGTGCTTTTAATCATAAAAGCCACGTGACCTATGAGATGCACTATGTGATTTTTCTGGTGGAGGATCTGTTGACCTGGGCAGATGTCGGGAAGAGAGGATGGCGTATCGGGGTGGTCACGAGTCCCCAGCGGTCGCGTGTGCGCCAGGGCGAGGGCCATCATTACTGCGAACGGCTTTAATTGAGTATTATTTTCTGCCTCTCAATGACCTGCTTGTTGTGCTGTATTTCAGAAGAAGACCCAAAGTCCCCTTCAATGGTTATGTGGGCCATGAGAACACAAATGGCCGAGCTACGTTTGAGAACCCCATGTACGACCGCAACATCCAGCCCACAGACATCATGGCCAACGAGAGCGAGTTCACAGTCAGCACAGTGTGTACAGCAGTATAGCAACTGCTTCCCCCTCAGGTAACAGCTGGTCACACTCTATTTAGTTTAGTTATATAGTCACATTTTACACAGATGAAGCAGAGCATAATGACCATTGATTAAGATGATTTATGATGATGTTTATTTTTTACAACATTGTCAAACTGAACAACAGAAAAGAAAATTAAAACAAATTCTAAATATTACTAAACTATAATCGGTAGGGATGCACTGGATCTGATACCAATATTGAAACATTTGCTGGATAAGTTATTGGCTTCCAAAATCCTGGTTGGGGTTATAAATTGACTATTTATTATATTCACTAGTTGTAATTTGCCCAGGAAATTTAAATTTTAATTTATCCAAAGCTGTTCTGTAGATACCTCAGAGATAAATAACAGCTACATAACACATTTGTATTTGTGTTGTCTCATTTTATTTTTGTTTAAAGAAAATAAATGCTTCAGTCTCTGCATTGGTATCAGTTGATATTAGGTAATGGCAGCTATTTACAGCTATAGGATCAGAATCGTATCGGAACTGAAAAGGCTAGATCGATGCATCCTAAAGATTGGTCCACTTGCTCAATCACGAGCCGTTAGTGTTATAATCATGAAATATCAGCAAGCGTAAGGCTCTTAAATAAGTTAAAATATGCGTAAAATGGTAGTGACCTGTCATGTTATCTAAGCTCTTGGGTTGTCTCCTGTCTGCAGTTTATTTCTGATGAAACAGGTGTCACAATACACAATGTACTCGATTTGATTAATGGGCTAGTATATAACATGTGGGAGATTTCTTATAATAGACAATTAAGGTAATTATAGTGTACAGTTTAATCAGCGTGCCCACAAATGTAACTTTCCTGTCTTTCTTGTTCTCTTATGCTATCACCATATTAGTGCACTCATTCCTGATTCACATAGAAGAAGGAGACTGCCTGCCAACAGAGGACACCTGTGGATCCTTGAGCAGAGGACAAAACAAAGATGATTTACTGTGTCAAAAGCTCCTATGCCCACAGGATACTATCCAAGAGAAACCATGTGAAGACATGACTGATCTAAACGCCAATGCTTTTCCGACTTCACCTGGTTTCTTCCTTGTTTTCCACGTTTGGAGGACATGCTACCTGAAACTACTGCAGCTCGAGGAAAGCTGATAGCCAAGCTGTGATGACTTTTCTCCCTGCCCGACACCTAAACCCAAAGGGATTTAAAAATGGTCAACTTTGAATCAGAAGAATTGACCAGTAGCTTACAGACGTCGAGACAGCCTGGACTGTTCCATCCATCCCCCTCCTGTTTTCGATTTGATTTTCCTCACGCAGCGTTCTTTGCTGTGGTGAGTTATTGGGAAACCTTTTCTTTCCTCAACTGTCTGCTCCGGAGGCTGGCGAAATCTTTCATCCTCCAGCTTTTGGATGAATTAAAAATCTGTGAGTTTTGAAGGCCTTGTTGGATGTACTGCACTCCATCATGATTTTTTTTTTTCTTTCTTTTTTGGCTGGAGTCTGCAATGCGTTTGTTTCTGCTGAGGCAGCTGTGTCCACGGGAGGTTAAGGGGTGGCTATGTCTTCTTTAAAAGCACTTAGCGGTGTGTTTTGTACGTGTAAGGCAAAAGTGTGGTTTTCTGACTAAATTAGAGCCAGTGGGAATCTGCTCCAAAATATTCCCGATCTAACCATTCCATCAGAGCAACAAGGGCTGCACGGTGGCTCCTGCTTCACAGCAAGAAGGTTCCGGGTTCGATCCCTGGGTTGCCCGGGCCTTTCTGTGTGGAGTTTGCATGTTCTCCCTGCGTCTGGGTGGGTTTCCTCCGGGAAATCCGTTTTCCCCCATCAACCCAAAAAACATGCACCATAGGTCATTGACTCCAGGAAGAATAGCTGTGTGGAAGCACAGCTAATGGAGGTCAAATAGATTCAATAAATTCAACGACTTATCAATGGTTTTAAGACACAAATTCTTACCATCAGTAATTTATTTTAGTCAACTCTTACAGACAGGGATACAATTTATAATAAAGTGGTGATGTGTCTTGCCCAAGGACACACTGGTGGTTTGAATTTAAAAGAGCTAGGACCAAACTGTCAGGCACCCTAGTTTATACTCTGACGGAAATGTCTGAAATTCTATTTTGAGCATATTTTTTAACAAGTGCCATTCATATACCTAGACTACTACTATGCATTTTTGTAGCCATATTCCCCAATCTATTACTTTGTTTGAAGAAAAATATGAATTTAATATGTGTAGAATGACACAAATGAAAGCTTCACAGTGTTAATGCGCCTTTGTAAACCTGACACTGCAAAGATCAGTTAAGGTGTAGTTTTTATACTGATAGCTTTTTTAAATTAATTTATTTAATTTATATATAAAAAATAATACATCAAAAGAGCCTCAAGTTGTGCATTTCTAACAACAAAACACATAAAATCTACCCCTCTGGTCTCTACACCACTACTTCCTCCTTTTAATGAAGTCTTTAGGCTCACCTCTAGTCCATCGCTCCTGTTTGAAACACTACCTTTTTGAAACCAATCACTGTATTGTTCTTTCAATTGGTTTCACTACAGGGCAGTAATTGGTTTTACAATTTTATTACTTTTAAGGCGCCGCGCTTATCTCCACAGTACAGATAGAATATTGGCCCTTTTTGCTCTGCTCAGGATGTGAATTGGTGGAGAAGGAAACGATTGAATTACCACGGACATGTTGAGTTATGGATGGTGCTCTGGGTCCTTTATTTTTCATAGTGTTGAAAGAAGACATGCCAATCCACCGTTGAATAAGTAGTTTGATTGTGGGGGGTTGTTGGAGAAAGTGCCAGAATCTGTAGACTTTTCCATACATGTGTTGACCTTCCCAGCCTCCCAACATGCACTTTACATTCATTCTAGTGCCTTGGTACGACCTCATGTTACGGACATCTAAATAGTGGCTCCATTTGTGTTCAAAATCCTTTAACTAAGAGAAATAATGTCTATTAAAATGCTTTATATAATTATATTTGGTCCCAAAAGTATTTATTATAACTAGCAGTAAGAGGTGCATCAATATGTCAGAAATTTGTGGGTAAGTAAGTGCAATTCTTTCACAAATAAAATACAAATTGATTTTTTTTTTTCAGATATTAATATAATACTGTTTGGGGTTTTTTTTCATAAATTGCTAAACCACAGTTATCACAAAGCAGTTTAAAATACATGACAGTGTGCATACTGAATCTTGTCGTTCAGTATGTGCATTACATTGAATAAAGTGAATTTTCCACAATATTTTAATTTATTGAAGTGCCCCTTAGAGTCTATGTTCTTTTGTGAGAAAAATAAACACATTCGTACGCACATTTCCATTCATTTCTTACACGCTGCTAATATGTACTGTATCCCAGCGCAGGTACTGATTTTTTTTTTTTCTTCAGCCAAAGGGGAAAAACATCAGATAAATCAAATTACAGGTGACATTACAGCAGAAGGAATAGTTAAAATATTGCCATTATTTTGTTCTTTTTGGCTTTTGAATTTTAGGGTCTTAGCCTTGTAACTGGTATTGAATGGCATCTTTACTTTGCCCTTCACGATGTACCTCCTCTAGGTTGAATAGGCCTATACATTCTCATAATTTCTTAAAGGTGCACTGTGTAACTTTCCAGGTGAAGGGTCTGTCACCATGGAGATGTTGCTTGGCCTGGAGTTTTTCCACAGGATGATAATAAACATACCTATTTTCATGGAGACAAGTACCAAGCCAATTTGTAGGTCAAATTTCTTTAAAAAAAAATATAGTTAGATAATAATCATGTTTAATGCCATACTGTGGTACTTTCCAGCGAAAGCAATCTCCCCAGCATATCTCCATGGACACAACCAGGTGCTGGAAAAGTTACATAGAACACCTTTAAGCACCACTAGTCTCACAACAGAAACGATATTGGTGTTTGTTTAATTTCTTCTTTTTCTAAATGTTTTTATCATTTGTGTTACTCATAAAAGTTCTCCCAAATATTAGCGGGGAGTCTGTGTGGAGAGCGGGTTGGTCGTTTGGTTCTCTTTGCATATTTTAAGAGAGAAACTCGTTCATCCTGGACTCATTTTCTGTTATCAGCTCCACGCAGCGCTGGGTTCTCCTGCTCACCATCTTTTTCATAATGAACAGGGCCAAAGCTCAGGTCTGTGAGTTCCATCTAACTTCACAGATATTTCTCACTGAGGTGGAGCAGAAAGTAGTAATGACTCCTCCTCCCCCTTGGTTCAGGTCTAATCAACAGAAACAAAGTATGCAAGAGTCACTCATGTGTTTAGTACTTTGATGTATTAATATAGGTTCAGTCTGTTCTCAAACATAGGTGAATGGGAAAACATCCACTATTTTTGAACATCGTTTGAGTCACAGAAGAGCTTAACAAGTGTATTAGCTGTGATCCCTATTTTAAGTATAGGTGCATCAAAAATAAGAATATTTTACCATTGCAAATTGAAATCACTTTATTGGTGAAATTCAAAAGACCTGTAATAATGCGGCCATAGTTATATATGCAGTATAAAGTAATACTTTGTTCCTTGGAGGTGGCCCTAACAAACAATCTGCATTCCATTATCAAAAGTAGGATGGTTTGGCGTAGGTTTGACTTTCCATCATTATTGAGTTTTACATGCAGCTGTAAAGTCTACTGCAAGTGAGACATATTTACAGAGCTGTTTCACATCACCTGATCTTAACACGTTTGTACATTTTTCAACCAAGGTTATTCCAGATCCCCTTGTTTCTCTTCTGTGTTGTGTGTTGGTTGTATCATGCCAGTCCAGTAGATATGTGAAATAAAGCAGTCATAAGCCCACAGCCCCTCAGTGAGATGAGGAAAGCCCTCGTACAAAGTCTGAGCAAAACAAATAAAACAGAAGAAGGCCTGTAACTCGGAGCAGGCACCGTGACCCGTGCAGAAAAAAGAATATGTTCATGAATATCAAATCTTTTTGTACAGAGATATATTTTTATGGAAACATTTGTAATATAAAAAGAAAAAAACTGACTGACATATATGTAATTTTTTTTTCTCTTTTTCTTTTTTCTTTTTCTTTTTCGTTATAGTACAAATGCTAGTGGGGAGTATATAAAATTCTATATAAATATATATATATATATATATAAATAAATCTCTATATAAATATATACAAAGAAAATAGAAACAAAGGCTTTTGTATGTGTAAAAAAGATTGTACATAAAAGTTTACATACATATTGTACATATGTAAGACCCACCATGGCTTGTCTGCAATATATAAAATGTATTTTATCCGTCTGTATATGATGCTTTGCATTGTGTCTAAGCTTATTCTACTTTCTTGAACTTGAAACTTATTTTGAAAGTTTTTGGAATAAAATATAAAACCTACTTCCTGCCAGGCTGTTTTTTAAATTGTTTAGTTTGACTGTTGGGATTGACGATAACTCAGTTTTCTTAAACCTTACATAGTAGTATTGTCAAAAGTATCAAAAATCAGATACGATTCAATACTAAAACTAGATACTCATTTGTGCAAGTATCAATACTGCAAAAAATCACAAGACAATTTTAGTTTCTCTTGAACAGTTTTAGTGTTACTTCGATCTTTATTGGAACTAGTATAAGATCTCATGGTAACATAAAGAAAATACTCTTATTTTGTGTATGAAAATTACAAATGACTAAAACGCATGTTTTTCTTAACTGTAGTATCGTAATCAGTTTAGGGTATTCAATTCTTTAGTACTGAAATCGAGTTTGTAATGTTAGTATCATGATAACAATATCTTTAAGTAGTATTGGAATGTTTTCATCTAAATCCAGGCACTGAAGCATTTTGTTATCAGCCCCGTAGTTGTAAAAGTTCCTTGAAATTATCTGTTGTTGATTCTGACAAAATTAAGCTTTTCTATGCCCCAGTATTTTTCTGCTGATATCAGAAGCAAATGATGCATTAAAAACCCTTCACACAAATCCGCACAATCATTTCATTTGTTTCCCCACAGGTAGCGATAGCTCTCAGCTAAGTGCAAGTGGATTTACCAATCAATAACCAATCAGTGCTATACTTGTAGAAGCTGGCTCTCTGTACTATGCTTTTGACTATACCTGTATGTTCTGGCCCTGGTTGGAGCCCTTTTCAGTCTGATTGAATGAGCAGCCTCTTGTGGGCATTAGTCAGGCCTGTTCTGACTACAGTTACCACGGTGATTAATCATAAGTGTCCCCGTGCCCTTCCTCTCTAGTGCACACTCCAGCAGCAGTTAGCCCTGTCCCTAAGATTGGATTTCCATAATTGTCCTGTACAGTCTGACCCCTTTCACTTTCACTTATGTTGTAGAAGTATAAAACTGATTTATAATGGTAAAACAAACTTAGGGTGTTGCTTAACATTGTAAGGTTATAAGGTAGTACAGTAATTGTGTTTACATAATAGTTTGCCCAAAAGGAACAGATTTAGCTCATTTTGGTAATAATGTGGCATGTTAAAACCATTGCACGAACTAAAGGCTACTCATTTTAATGTGCAGTGTAAGTACTTGGAGGGATCTGCAATCTGTTTGTCTCCATGGAGATGTTATTGCACTGTGTGGAACTGCAAAAACAATTCCTTGAAAATCATATCGTTATTGTGGGTTGCCTCTCCTCAAATCTGACCTGTAATTTGGCCAAGTGGGGTCATCTGCTTGTCGCTATGGAAGTAGATAAGTGATAGTTTAATGCAATACTCTGGAACATTACAGGCAAAATATCAACATCTCTGTGAGAACAAGCAGGTGGCGGACCCTCACCAGAAAATGACATAGTGCACCTTTAAATAATGTTGTTTCCTCATCACAAACATACCTGGAGTTGTATTTGTTTTATTCACTCACGTTTAACACACAAACCCTGCATATTTAGGCTGAGTTTGGAACGGAACGGAAAACGCTCTATTCCACCTTGTGATGTCATGTGGAGTTCCTTGGAGGACAAGGAAGCACTCCACTGCGTTTTTAAACTCCATACGCATTCACTAGAGCCATGTGGATCATTTCAACCCTGGAATTGCCCATCTCTACTGAACAAAAGGTAAATTGGTCAAATTGAAAACTACAGCTTCATGACATTAGAAGGTGGAACAGAGCATTTTGAGCTTTGGAAATGTAGACAGACTAATAATGCAGGATTACTTAAGCATGTGTGAACTGAACAAAACACAATGAATTAACCAACCAAATATGTCCTTCTTACACAATTTCTGTTAGATTGTAAAATAAATCAATCCAAGGTCACTCTACTTTGAATGGTCCTCTTTCAACTGGCATTAACTCTGTTCATATTCCAGCGCTATAACCATATCCATATTTGACAGCATACCTCCACACTCTGTCTTCCTTCAAACTATCCCGGAGAGGAGATGTGAAGACAACAACAGAGAAAGAAGCCATTTGCGAGGTCCCTGGAGTTTTGTTGAGCCTGGCGATATGCTACAACCACAATTAGTTTTGTCACTTTTATCAGCTCCCAGAATGCCACTCTTCACAATGACAGGTCTGAACTCCTCTGTCTGCACACAAGATGACGGCTTCCTCCAATTACCTATGTGTCCGGCAGCCATGTTCCCATCCCTGTATGTTAATAGGAGGGACACAATGTGGACTGCTGGAAAACAAGGTTGGTTCAATTTGTTGTAAAGATAATTCAGGGACAAATTAGTTTTATATCAGTTTGGCATTGTTTACAATGTGAATTTTTAATCATAAAGAAACAATGCAATAAAACAATATATCAGGTGTTTTGTAAATATAAGCCAGTTTGGAAGTCATTAGTTGAAAGTATCTCTACAATACAGACAGCTATATAATCTTTTGTAGTTTACCTTGGTTATATTTCAGAAAATTGACTCTTTTGAGCTTTAAGCTATTTTAGAATGTTGTTACCTCCTCAAAAGTGTGATGAAGAAACAAAACTATAACCGATCAGAAAATAGCGCAATACGGGCCTTTTAACCGTCTTGTGAAAAAGAGCTCTAGGCCAATCAACCTTTTTTATCAAAACTATAACAGAATGGAACAAACTACCACATTTAAAACTATGCAAAGACTTTAAAAAGTTTATTGCAGAATTAAGAAAGAAAATATGTTGTAAAACAGGAGTGGCAACATTAAGTGCCAACAAATTTAGAAAAACAACTTATAATTAAATTCTTAATTAACTAAATTATATCTGATTAAGGGCACAGAGGGAGTAAGGTTGAAAGGGATAGAGCTATTTAATGTCATTGTGTTTGTATATAGAGTGTATTGTTTTATGCTATTTTTTGTATTCTGTGTTTTGTATGTCTCAGGGACTGCAGATCGAAGTTAGTTTCAAGAGCTCTAGTCTGGTACAAAGCATCTCTTCAATGTTTCTTTGTTTAATCCTCCTGTACATGGTCCCTGTAAAATAAATTTAATAAACTAAACTAATCATTTCAAAATGATCATGAGAAAAAATAGCTTTGATGCTAGTCTCAAGCCACAAGATTACTTCAGGTAGAGCATCTGACATAAAGTCTGTGCCCAGTCAAAACCACCTCATACTCCAAATGATTGCTAATTGCTCTACAAAGTATTTTGCCCAAGTCAACAGTATGTCAGTTTGAAAATCCAATGAAAAGATTTAAGGAGACAAAATTAGCTTTTAATTGTATAACTGTTTTCTGCTCTAATGAACTTACTTCAAGTTGTGTTTTGAGTGCTTCATGAATGTTGAGTAACCTTTATCTCCAGGATTCAAGAGGCCATTGCTCTGACAATTCTGTTTTCCTCTATCCCCTATTTTTCTTTAAAAGTGATAAATGAACAATTTAGAAGCGTCACATAGCCATTTTGGCAAAAATGAAAAGAATCCACTGAACTGAACGGTACTTTGTCGTGATGGCATTTACAGTGATGTAGCATAGAGGGGAAATCCGCACTGCAGGTTTCAACCAGAAGTCAGTGAACTTGTTTCTTTTATTAAGCCATTCTAGATTCATATTTAACATGTCAAAAGAAAATTAAATAATGGTTCACAGTGTCATACATTATAACTATATTGCAGTCTGTCTTCTTTCTTTCTTTATTTATATATTTACTTATTTATTTATTTTCTTCTTACATTTTTTATGTATTACGAATTTCTTATGTATTTTTCAGATCAACAAAATACGAATCAACTCTTTTAATCTCTTGTGTGGCTTGTTTCTCCTACAATTTACGTAACAACCACAGCATATAATACCTTTAATACTGCCTTTCCTCTTGTTTGATGACTACACATCTGAATCTGCTTCTTCTTTGGACCGTCCACTCCATTTCCCACAATCCCTTGTTTTACAGTGTCCTGCTGGGCTGTGTGATGGGACTTCAAAGTGAGAGGTTTACCCCACTAAATCCCCTTACTCTCCTGTGGGTTGGCCTGGGCCTTGGCTAATATCTGGCTCAATCCCCTTCTGCTGTCCCGAAAGACCCAGGATGAAGGCATAGACTGATGAGAGCAGTGTGTACAGTAACAGCCCTGTCAGATCACTATCCCTGTGGGGGGTAACACTTATACACTGAATATAAAAGCCATTCATTATCACACCAGTCTATACACTTCAACTGCTGTGGGGCGGCGACGGCTAATACAGTATTCAAAATGCAGTCTTGGAATTGATGTGGTTGAATGGAGCAAAAGGAAGGATTGGTAGAGATGTATTTGACACCAGCTATGCAGTGACAACCATGACACTGCCATGATTGGTGCGGCACTGTCTCTGTCCGAATGACATGGATCGAGTGGAAGATGATGGATGACTCAAGGACCTATGGACTTCATTTATAGGCTACTGCAGCATTGCAGGCCTATTACAGAGATATTTGATGTACAGTGGAGACAGTCATAGGGACATTGGAATGGACATTCTGATCCCTGAATGGTTGTGCTTTGTATTTCGCATAGCGTGTTTGATGGTTAAATTTGGACTTGCGGTGCGGAATTTTTACTGTTGTGAAAAACAACTAGTTCATTATAAACTGTCTGAGGTCCAGTGTTATTCCTCATTTTCATAACGCATTCCTCACATCCTAATTGGTTGCTGCAATAAATGTTTTTCAGAGGCCAGAGCAGAGATTTGCTGCCACGATAATGCTAACAACATCTAACATTTTGACTTGCAACAGACAATCAGCTCCTTTACTGGCCAGGTGGCCGGAGTGAGTATTGTAACATCTCAACATTGACACCAAATACTGAAATATTATTAAAAACTACTCTCCAACCAATTTATCACACTTTGGAATGCCCTGTACCATCTCAACAAGTGCTCTGGCCTCTTCTCACTTATCTAACTTTTTCAGTCCACAAGTTAATTACTTTTCTTACTAAAGGTGGCAAATTTACGCAAGTACAAAAGGCCAAATGCAGTAATCTCCTTAGCTCAACTTTGCTTCCCATGAAGTATTTCTTTAATGAATAAAGTGGGCGGAAAAGGGTCTGATAATGTTCTCCTGCGAACAAGGAAAAGTAGCTCATTATATTTAATAATGAAAAGTAAAAATGAAAATCCTGTCTCCATAATAACAGTCAACAGTGAATCTCCAATTACTGCAATTCACAGCTCATAACAATAGGACAGTTACTAATGGGGAAGCATCATAGTGGTATGCCATAATATGCTATAGTATCCAGGAACAAATAGTCATTGTTGGCAATACACAGAACCTTATCTTTTTCTTTTTTTTTTCAAAGCGGTATGCCATAATGTGGTAGTATCCAGGCTAATGTGTGCTTTTATACAGGTGCTTGTCAAGTACCACTGCACTCCCACACAGTCACCTGCTGAAATTAGTGAACAAATAAAGTAATTGTTGGCAATACACAAAATTTTATCTTTATGTATATTATCAATATGCCATAATATGCTATAGTATCCAGGCTAATGCACAAACACGTCCAAAGCAAATGTTCTGATTCATATTGTGATTGGAAATTCCTGTGGTTCTGTCTGTTGGATTGACTTATTTGTACTTTTGAACACCATTCATGAGGTACAAATAAGAGCCATCATAATATCATAATACAGGCCCTATAGTTTAGAGATTACATAGTTCAACACAGAGGTGACAGGCAGTCTACCAGAAAAGTTACAAGGAGTACGTCTTATTCTTAGTTTAAATGCTAAAGAAATACTGTCCAGACATGTAGCCTTGAAGAATGTATCCATAGATCAAGATATATATATATATATAGTTCTGAATGCAAACACACAATAAAAGTTTATAACAGTATTGTAGTCCAAGAATAAAATAATAACTAACATTGTATTTCCAGTGAGTATGTTGCTGATTTTGACAGTGAGCTTAGTGGTAGGTCTATTTACACTCAGTTACAGAACACTGGAGAAAACACAATCACATTGAGTGGTTATAATGAAAGAGCTAAAGGCTACATTTGTAGTGCAGAGTGGTCTGAAGAGCAGAGACTGGCCCTCAGGCGGCACAGGCAGGAGGACCATGTGTGCTTTTACACAGGTGCTAGTCAAATACCTCACTGCACTCCCACAATCACCTGCTGAAATGATTGAACAAGTAAAGTTACTGTTGGCAATACACAGCATAGTATCTGTTTTTTCTTTTTTTACTTACTGATAAATATACAGTATATAGATGAAGATGATGATCACATAATGGATATACGTTTGTTTGGCCAGGTCAAGGCAAATTGGGTTGAAAGGTATAGCCTGTACCAACAATCAGTTCTGCAAGCTTCTAAATGTATATGTGTTACAGCATAATACTGTCATATTTTCTATTAACTCCAGACTTTGATAATTGGGTTTATACTAGTAATAGTAGTAATGCTGACAGTATTAGCAGCATAATAATGTCCTTGTCTATGTTAATTTTTAGACTCTTGAGCAGTATCTAAAGATACCGGCCGCATTCCAGTTGATATGAGAAAACATCAAATTTGGACCAGCTGCTTTATGTTAGTATCACATACGTCATGTGGAAATGTAAACTTGTATGACTCTTTTGGTCCCTGAGCCAGGCTCTCAGGTTCCCTCATGGTGTGAATAAAGTGACAGTCTCAGACAGGTAAGTGTTTGTGAACGTGCTCAAAGGCATGCTTCAGCTTGATCCCAATGTTCAGAAAACACCCAGGAACATTCTGCTCCATAGGTTCTTTAACTTCAGCCACTAGAGGTCTATAAAAACAGTTTATAGTAAGTATTATGGATCATTTAGAAAAATATAACTTTTGCTAGACAATCAAAAGACAGCTTTAGATTCCACGGATTGTCGCTCTCCATGATGCTGAAATATTTCAAATAAATTTAATAATATTTCTCTCTGTTTCATTGTGGTCTTTTTTTTGTTTTAGCAAAGTGCATAATGGGAAGTCATTGCCAATACAGTGAGCTGGTCAAGCAGCTAAAAGACTGCCCTGAACCTACAAAGATGAATGTGGGACTTAAACCTATTGTTACCCATCAATCTTCAGCAGACCCATTCAAAACTGGTCCAAGATCGGAAGAGGTCAAAAGCAGCTTCTCCTGGACCCAGTATAAAAATGGAACACCAACTGCTTTCCCAGACAATCTTCAAATTTGACATTGAATCATAGGCCTGTTCAGTACTGGTGGGCTAGAAGAGGGTGAAGCAAAACTCTCCAACACACACCTCCAGTTCTGAAGTAGGTGGCAAGAGGGTTAGACCATATTCCCCTGGACATTCTACAATGAAAATGGACCATAAACTCAACTATGTTATCCACCATTCTTCAGATCTGATGGTGGAGGAGAGCAACAGGACTGAATGAATCAGCAGACTGTGAACTTACACCTCTCATAGAACTGAGAAAGATCAGAAGAGGACAAGAGCTGATTCACCTGGACCCAGTGCAATGAAAAGAAAACATCTTTCTCATCACTCTTCAAATCTGACACTGAAGCAGGCAGACTCCAGACTGGCTGGCTAGAAGAAGGTGAGGCAGAACTCTGCAACATGCACCTCCAGTTCTCATGAAGATCCGAAGAGACCATGTCCAAATTTCCTTGGGCCTTCTACAATTAAAATGGAACATACTTCCAACTATTTTCCCCATCAGTCTTCAAATATGACAATTCAGGACTGGTTGGCCAGAACAGGGTGAGGCAGAATTCTTCATGCGTCCAGCAAAGACCAGTGTGAAAGCCAATGAAGAGAACAAAGACCCCACTGCCGGCAGCCCAGACTTGGGTACAACTACACACAGAGGCAAGGTCCAGTCTACCACAAAATGCAAGACTGAAGTTGGGATCGACAGTGTCTGTGAATCATACAAAAAGCACTGCCATTAGGCCTGGCTGCAGTCCCTTCATTTTATTTATTTATTTATTCCTCATTATTATTTGTTTAATCATGTATATAACGTATTGTACATGCAAAGGCAGGCTATTTGCTGAATCGTAGAAATGTTGATAAGAAAACTGATATTGTTTATTTAGTGGGACATGTTATATGACATATTCTGTCAACAGTCCACACCTGTGCTCCACTTTAACTTCCCCCATTTTGGTTCCTAATGTGCTGCCCATGCTCAAGCCCCTTGTGTCTCTTCCCTCAATCCAATCTAGGCCCTCAACATTTTCCCTTCCCAGTCGCCTCCAGCTACTAAATGTTTGTCACCGTTCACCCTTACACTTTTTTTACTCCAACCTCCCACTTTTTCCACTTCTTAGCTGCTGCCTTTTTCCACTCCGGTGTGAGCCTCTTATCATCCTCGCTCCCAAGATTAGATTTTCTACCTATTGGGATGCCGAGGATGCCAGAGGGGACCATTTAGATGAATCTGGGATCCCCTCCCCACCTGTCAGTTCTATGAAGACATCTACAGCTCGAGATACGTCATTCATGTATCACCAAGAAACCCCCGCGGCCAAAACTGTTGAGGTGTCTTGACATTGCTCATCTTCTTAGAACCTGGGACTCGCACACACATAAGCAGTCGCAACATTACTTAATCAGATTCTGCATTGAGGTGATAAAGATCAATCATAATGATGGAATATGTCTGTAACATCTCTGTCTGAGCACTTGTGTCATTGAAGGAGGCAGATATGATAAGAGATGTGTGCAGGCTTTTGCCTGATACTCTAACAAGTTTCACTGTAATCTCGAGTTATGACAAAATGGACAAAGCAGTGACAAAATAAATACAAAATAAATTTCTCTATATCTATTCTTTTCAAAGGGAAACACAGACAGAGCATTTTCAGCATAACATGATGTGATTTTATTATATTACAGCAATTAATGTGTATTTTTTTTTCTTAAATAAGTCAAATATTTAAATAATAGTTAAACATTCACTTATTTTGCCAGAACCAAAACTGAATAAAAAATATTGTGGTATTTGATAGATAAATAGTTAGAAGATAAATAGACAGCTTGGGTAACTCTGAAACTAACTTCTTTAGAGAGGCTCTATTTAGTGCAATGGAAATGGAAACATAAGTTTCTCATATATTTGTCCTTCTCTTACAAATCAAGTAACTAAAGTCAGATGTTAGAATGACATTTCTGAGCAGTGCTAGTTGGAGATGAGGGAGCCCTCTCCATGGGAACTAAAATTTCACAGTCCGGATTCATTTGGGAGTGTGGAGCTTCTAAGCATGAATCCATCCCAGCTGCTCTGGTGAGCATCAGAGGAGAGAACCACACACGACTCTCAGGTGATAGATTGGAAATCAAAGTTTTAATCATACACTCAGGGCTGTTGCTTAGCAACAGGCCTTCCTTTGCTGAACTTGTGGGTTGGCTGAGGAGCAGCAAAGATGAGAGGAGGATGACGAACCCAACAGGAGCAGGGGAAGTGAGCAGAGCAGCAGGGAGCCAACTGCTCTAAAACAGACTTTAAAGAATGGATACAATATATGTTTACTTGCTCACTAAACTGAAACATCAAATGCACCTCTATATATTCAATACATTTATCTGGCTATAAAAATAATAAACAAACAGAAAAATGCAATGTGTGTCTAGCTCTGTGAAACTATTATCAACTAAAGCGGCTTGGTGCAGCCATAACACCCAGATTAGCCAATCTCCTTTTTAAATGAGCTAAATTGACAGACAGAGATCCACTTAGAGTCCTCTAATAATTAGTTCTCACATTTCTAATTGCTTCACTGTTTGGCTTTGCTTAGCATCGCAATGAACTTGATTGACTCTGAAACATGAATGTAGAAGGATAAGAAATCATTTAGAGACTCATTAATCTATGAATAACCCTTGTTTGCCTTTGCATATTGCCTCACAAGTTACTGAAAAATCACCTTCTCTGTGGAACTCTAAGAAGTCCTTGCACATACAGTTGAGTATGTATTTTTATATGTACGTTTTCTCTATGTTTAAGCATACATATCTGAAGCGCAGTCTAAAGCAGGACAAAGTTGGCATTTAACTCTGATATTGCAGAGCAGTATTGCTTTAATAAAAGTGCTGGGTGACTCAGGCCTGATAAATTTGACCTGTCATGCACCTCAGTTTGTACACACATCGCTCACATTGGCAGAACAGTGACGGGATGGGAAAAGGGCAATAGATGAAAGTGCAGATGCAGCAGCCTGACTGTCACCCTCATCCCTCCATACTCTGCTGTTTGATTACACCAACGTCAGAGCTCAGCCTGCCTAACTGTATTCAAGATGGCCATGTCTCACTTTGATGATGCGTACAATTGAAAACAGAGAACGAAGGGGGCACACTTGCTCTGCTTGTGGCATGCCACAGACTACAAAAGAGGCATACAATATACATGTCTTTTTTCTTATGTTACTCTGTGCTCCCCTCTCATTGGCTCTACAGATGAAAACCAAGGCCAGTCTGACTAGATACAAAATGATCAATAAGCATAGATTCATGTCTGAACATCGCCTCAGCTGGGTCTTTTCAACTTTGCCCACACATCGGCCTAAGCTTAACCATGGATTTGGAAATGCAGGTAAGTGCACATATCATTATAAAGCATGACATTTATGATTTAAAATTAACCTTAAAATACCTTAAAATTATGTTAAATGTAATTATTGAAATACCAAGACATGAGTGGATTTGTGAAGAATATAAAGATGTGTCGACCAATCATGAGACGTATCTATAGATTTTCTTTTATTTTGAAAAGCAAAAGGAAGTTGTGCTGCAGCCCGCTTGTTTTCCGGAAGTGCGGAGATTTCAACTTGACGCGGGAAACGTGTGGGCGGCAGGTGCGCGTTGTTTGGTACATTTCGATTTTCGTCCTGGATTCACAGCAAAATGATCGTTTTATGCTTATCACAGGGATCTACTGGAACATTTCACTTTCAAAGATTGGGTCCTGTGTTTATTAGCTTCTATTAGCCGAATTGGGCCCAGGAAGCTTTGACTTTATTAGTAGGCTGCAGTTGTTTACGCCAAAGGATTTGCATTTCGATCAGAGGATTAAATAATGGATCATCCGCCTCACAAAGACTTGGATCGTACGAACATTTCAGGGTCCCGCTCATACAGTCCACTTCACGTTCAACTTGTGTCAGGTAGGGCACTAACTTTACTTAAAAGTGCGAAAAAGCATATGGCGTTTTAATTTGCAGCTAATTTTGTTGACTGTGTGGCAAGCTGCTGGTTGTTGATTGTTCCGTTTTTTAGAATTGTTTTTCACATAACATAGAATTGACTTTATTGTAATTAAACCCACCTTTGAAGTCAGTAAAGAATAGGGAATGTTCTGGGCCAGGATACGGTTGCTTTGTTCTGCCTGCACATCATAAAAAAATATGATGGTTTGCTTTGTATTTATTGAAGCCAATAGAAATGAATGCTTTTTGAATGCCTCCATTCATAACAACATCCAAAAAGCAGTAGGCCTAGATTTCTCAACTTTTTAAATTGTTACAACCAGTAGTGGAACATAACGAAGTAAAAGTAGTAAAGTACTGTACTTAAGTAAAAAGTGTTGTTATCTGTTGGCAACTTTACTCAAGTTTATTGTAAAGTGGAACCACATCTGACCACATTTTTTTTTAATTGGGTCAAGTTAGTTAGACCAAGCAGTATACAGAAAAATTCCCACATATTAATATTATATAATATATAATATAATATTCCCATATATTCCCACCCCTGCAAGCACCCATTAGCCCAACCTCCCACGCACCCAGGTCCTACATAGACACATAACCACTAAACCTATGACACACCAGTTTAAGATGCATGGATTAAGTCTCTGCTTTTACAGGTTATATATAAGTAACAATCTGCGTTGTACAGTTTTTTTTTTTCCCATTTGTACCAGTGGAAGCACCGTAAGCGAGAAGCCATATGCCTAAATGGAAATTTACCCTGACACCTTCTTGAGAAGGTTATAAAGTTATATTCACTATATTGAGTTTTTGTATATTTGATTATAGAGCTCCACACACAGTGTAAAATTTAGATGGTTGGCCTCTCAAGTCATATTTAATTTTTCAAGATCAAGAAACAACATGAGATCACCGAGCCATTGTGAGGCTTTTGGAGCAGTTGGTGACTTCCATTCTAATCCGCCTTCAGTTAGCTATTTGATTGCTAAATTAGTTCACTAATCGATTCATTGATTAACTTGTTGCAGTTCTACCTTCAGCCCATAATATAACATTTTTTTCAACAAATGATTATCCCTTATCACCATTGTATCAAAAACTCAAAACACAATTTTCTGCTGCAGTTAAATTCATAGTTTTCCTGAAGTCTCACCTTTTCCCATACTTTACCTTGCTCTGATGTATTTTGTCCATGTTAGTCACATCAAAAAGTGAATTTTGCGAGCAGAGTTTATTTCCAGCGCCTGTGTACGAGTCCTGTGTCAGATGTGAAGTGTTCTTTAGCTGAAGTCGGGAGAGCGGTCTCTGCACTGTGAGATGGAGGTGCACATTCAATTAGCTTTGTGCCTGCCATGAAAAACCCAGGGCCAATGTCAACAAGCTCCACAGCCCAGGCGTCACAGGTTTTCTTTAGCTTTCGAGGGGTTTTATCCCTGCGTTTTTCAAACACTGCTCCCTCTGTGTGCTTTGTCCTTCACGTGTGGTGGTAGTTAGGGTCATCTAGGCCATAAATCGCTCCTTGTGAGACACGGAGCCAAGTGCAATTTGTCAATGTAATTAGTGTCCGGGCATAAGACCCTGCTGCTATGGACATGGCTGCCTGCTCCCTGACAGGCTATTCAATGCTCTCTCCTTATTTTATACCATATTCTAAAACGGTGGCCAATCTCTAAACCGACTACTGTGCCTTGGAAATGGCTTGGGATATTAAATGCATAATGTAAGAGGATGGAATCAGTGTGATATATGGGGTGTTCTTCATTTGTCATTTGGCTTGAGTGGCGCAGTAATTGTAGCCTCTGGGTGCCCAATGTTGTGTTTGGGGCTTGGCCAGAGAGCAGAAGTGACGTCAAGTGTTGGAAAATAGAAGCTCCAGAGAGGCAGTGCATTTGTCTGCTCACTTATTGTCAACAATATTTGTGCGGATGGCATTGCATTTGTCTGTATTATTGACAGAACGGATGGGTCATTTTAGGCACTGCAGTACACAAGAAATAAAGTGCTTTAAGTTCGTCTTTTCGAGGATTGTGTCTGTCTCTCTCTGTGTCACACCATAATCCAAAAAAGTAAATGTCAGTTTCAACTTCAGTGTTTTACACAAGTTGGCAACATTCTACAATATGTAATGCAAATTGTATTTATTTCATTCAAATAATTGTAGTTGGCCTGCTACAGCTTTGCAGTCCCTGAGCCCATTCATAGCCATTCAGATATTCAGAAAAATGGCATTATTAAACAATTGCAGATAATCACAGTGCCTTGAAGTTTTATATACTGCTGAGATGCGTCCAACCATGTACAAATGGAAATAGAGAAAAAAGATGCACAGAGCAGAGGCACTGTGGATTTGTATGCCAAGACACCAGAACAATGTATGGATTCTTCCCATGCAGCCTGTCTGTTCCCAAAGCCTTTATATCTCAATGTATATTGCCACAGTGGTTATTCTGTCATTCATTTCCATTTCCTCCCACATCCCCATCCATTATGCGTCCCTCCTTAGGAGTAGGTGCTTGTTAATTGCCAGGTCTTGGCTGAAGAGGTGACGAGTGTTCCAGTGCTCTACAGTGCATGAATGTGGCTTGTTGACTCCAAGTTGCACTGGAGTGTGCATTCAGAATACCAGAATGCCAAGTCCATTAAAGTGAGAAGGGTTCATTTGTCACACTTTCCACTGGTGTTGCAGTAATGACCAGGTGTGTTGGTGATGAATGGCCTGACCTTTCCCTCCCCCTTCTAATCAAGTGGTCCTGGTAGATTCACAACGTTCACATTGTGGGTGTCTCCAAAGCATGGTCCAACATGTAGCATTCCCACATTCCAACTGCATGCCAAGGAATAAGAATATTTAGCATACTCATTGAAAATGGGCCAAAAACCTAAAACAAGTTCTAGAAATTGCACAGTCTAGACAAATTATACCATACTCCTATGAAGGTCAAAAATGAGCGGTGATAATACAGGTAATAATTCACATAAAGATAATTCAGTATTTAGTATTTTTTTTCAAGATAGTCTGCCTTCCTTTGCTGCCTTTCAGTGTTGTTTCTTTGGGGTATTTAAGGATAAGTCAGTCGGTCAGGAGAGGACCATGCAGGAATGATGTCAAGTAAATGGCCATCACACTAAGCACCAGAGTTCTTGACAACAACATAATACAAACACATGATATGAAAACCATGCAAACACATGTGATGTACAAGTCAAATCAAAAGGGCATAGCAGAGTCTCAGTTTCCAACTGAAAAGTATCTCTCTGATACTGTGCTCTGTGGCTGATGGCCTTTGTAACCCATCTTTTCCTGTTTGTCTCCCATTTGTTGACTCATAAATACTGAGCTGTGGCACAAGCACAGTTTGGTGAGCTTAGTTAAGTGTCAAGGGAAAGTGTGGGCATGTATGAATCGGGAAAAAAAACAAAAAACAAAAACTAAAAGTAGGAGAGACTAAAATGGAACAATGCAAAATATAATGCTCACTCTCTTAATCAAACTCTCACAAAAAGGGCTGCCCGTTTCACAGCTGTTCCATGTACAAGGCAAACAAATCAAATAAATAATAACAACATTTAAAGATAATAATTTTCATTCTATTTCAATAATGGCTAAAATGCTTTTGACATGTTTAATTATGCAGGCAGGCAGCCATAAATAATTAAATCACAGTAATGACTTCAAATGGAATCTTTCTTGCTTTGGGAGTAATTGATTGGAGGCATTCTTTTTTAAAATGTAGTCATTATTTGCTTATTTATTACAAAAGGACAATTGTAGTGATGATTGTCTCACAGTTGACATTATGAAGCAAAGAAAAGAACCATTAAACAAATATCCGCTAAAAAAAATTTTCACTGGGTCTTTGCATTAACTATAGAGTGAGTGTTGGGGAAAAGGACTGCGCTGTAATAGGCCTATGGTATGGCCCACCATATCTTTAATGAGTTTAAGAATAGTTGTCTCTCAGCAGGAAGCCTATCTACCCCATACTCCCTTGTGAGGCTCCCACTGTTCTCTAAAAAATGGTGGTTAACTATTTTCTTAACTGTTTTAAACCGCATGGTTTTTGACAGTTATTACAATTTTTATCCAATCTCTATAACTTTGGCAGTTTTTCCTACATCAGAACTGCTTGCTAGGCATAGAGTAGCAGTAAACAAGCAAATAAAACCACAGGAAGAAGCAGTGTATAAATTTGGCTCTTGAACTAAAATGTGCTTTTAAGCTAAAATGGCTCAAACTTCACCCATAACAATCCTTTTTTGTCAATGATTTGTAAGATGAAGCTCTCTTGACAAAATTAAAATGGGAAGTCTCCTCTGCTTGTACTTTTGGTGGTTTATGTGGGACATGTATCAGAACACAAAGTGAAGTTCCATAGATGACCGTGCCAAGCCCCTAAGGCGGAGCAGGTCCCTTGGTTGCTGGCACAAATGCCCTGGCAATAGTACACTGGCACACAAGGAGATGAGAGGGCTGCAAACCTGGACCGACCTAAGACCACCATTCTGCCCATCTGTCGCTTCACATTTCAGAACAACAGGCTAGCATTAATGTGCGCTTTTGTGATTGCATCTACTGGGCGACCATAAGTGACAGACAAGCACATAATTAGAAATGGACCACGCAGCCTGGTCATTAGAACCGGAAAAAGGCCTTACCGCTTTGAACCAATAACCAAAATCTATAAGCCTCAACCTAAACATATCATGTTTAGTGGTGAAAAGTTGGAGTTATTGTTGGAGAGCGCGTTTTTATCAGAGGGAGGGGAAGGGCTGCTGCTGAGAGGAAGGCAGAAATGCGCAGATACAGACGAGAGAGAGACTTTTAGTCACCAAAATTAATAAATGCAGAAAACGGAAAGATTTGATGGTGATGTTTATGCCTAATAGCCTTTCAGTATCATTTCATAAACCGCATGCTCCTCATAAGACCGTATTTTTTCAAATGATTGTAGCCTAAATCATTAAGCCAAATATTTATTCATAGTGGCCAACTGCTCTGGGTCTATTTTAGTTGAATTATAAGAACTGGCAACCTATTTTTTTTTTTAATTTAGAAAGTTATTTGTTTTTATTATAAGTCATTTATTACGGATATCTACAGTAGGAACGCTAAATGTTATGATTTATTGTTCATGCTAACAAGTATTCTGAGCATTAATAACAATGACTGTATTTTTTAAATTTAATGCTAATGGTATATTTTGTGTTTTAAGATAAATAATGTTCATTTGAAGAAGTTATCAAAATTAAAGAGAATTGAAAATCAGAAGTCTCAAATCGAAAGTCGAATGGAATTGTGACTTAAGTGAATCGTCCCATCCCTAGTCCAGTCTGCTGTCTCCATCAAACTATAAAACACACATTGCAGACTTGGAAGAAAGAAGGAAAAAGAAAAGAGACCAGTTGTTGTGATGTGACTCCGCTTTGGCCCTGAAACTTATGAAACGGCTTAAACTCATTTCAGTGACAATTTGGATGCTAGAAAGAGAGTAATGAGGAATGAGGTCACTGTTGTGATAAAGGCCTGCCTGAATTTATAATTTTTATCTAATGAAATATAATGTACATGATATCTTAGTCCTTCGTCCTATTTTAGACCTGCTTTAGTCCTGGTCATGGTTTAAACCTGGTCTAGTCCCAGATCTGCTATTAACTGCACTACAGTTAATGTCTGGTTTGAGGTTGTCAGTGTCTTGGCTTGGCAATATTGTTGTGATTTTTTTGTTGTTGTTGTTTAAGTAGATTGTTGTTGTTGAATTGTACCACTTGAGAATTGTGTGTGGAATTATAAAGATGAAACACAAAATTGAGGTGAAGTTTCATCATCTGGCCCCTGGACCGAAGCCCTCCGAAAAATCTGGTCCCCTAGGAAATATAATTTTTCTTTTTCTTTCTTTTAGGCTTTCTCCGTCATTATTGTTGTAAGCAGTGAAATCTAAAGAGCTTGATTACAGCAGAATGTGACCTATATGGCTAAAAACCCTCCCACACACTATAAGAAATCAGTTATTCCAGTCCATGGTGTATAATTAATAACGTTATTTCGTACATTCCCATTTGACCATGGTTGAAGCTGCCCATGCGTACACACTGTATCTGCCTCACGCCCTATATTCACACACTTGTGTCATATTTATGAGCAAACTTTAAGATCCTTAGCAGAACGAGTGCCAACATAATGGACGGGGCAGAGGGAAAAATAAAACAAAGTAGAATTTACATTACATGAGTTGTCTATTAAATATTCATATGAAGGAAGTTTATAGGCCCAACTAGTAGTGGCTGAAGGGGAACTGGTTGAAGGCTGAAGAGCCAGAGCTTTCTGTGTGCCAGTTGGTTTTATTTCTATAAAAACCTATAACATGTTTCTTTTTAAGTTATTAAATAAGCACCTATAATCAAATGGTACAGTGGACAGTTGCTTTTTATGGTTTTTGTGGTTTTTAAATCAACATTACTAACATTTGCAAAAATGTGAATCAAATTATTTGGACCATGTCTGGTCTTTAGACACTATTTCAACAATGCTAGGGTATCTAGGATTATGCCATATTAATGTTATTAGTCAGAGAAAAATATTGTCTGAGCATTAAATAGCAGCTAAAAGGGTATAAACTGCAACCAGACAAGATTACCTTCAAAAATAGAAGAAAAATCCTATCATTTATGCCATGATGAGACAGACGGGTGCTTATTTCTGAAACCAACCTCTATCTGTGTCATACATCCATGCAGCTGTGTCCACGCAGGTCACTGAGGGAAAGGCTGACACAGACATAATGTGCTTTATGTTAGAGAAGCTTTAAATGTAACGCTCACTCAATGGGCTTTCAAATAGCTGTTAACCTGCTGCCGTAACATTAAACGGTCTTCCACAGTCATCCCTGGAGCCTGTTAATACGATCGGTGGAGACACGGACAGACTATGTAATATTCTGTGATATTTGCTGAGTCACAAAATTATTTAATGGCGTTTTTAATGTATTGTACAGTGGCTATTGTTATGATGTAAGTGTGGGCGGCCATTTACAATCCATTACATTGTGTAGGTCCACTCTTTAAAGAATGTCAGAGTGGGCTGACTGAATTCTACCTGCATTGTCTTCTTTCATGTTAAAACATATTTAAATGAATTCTATAATAACTTCTTATACTATATTGGAATTATTATAATTTTCAGGAAAGACAGTAGATAACAGGGGCACACATTCTTGCCAAATTTTGTTTTGTCAACACTGGTGTGAAATGAAGTGGAGACAGTTGGACAATAGAACTGGGGATGTTGTGACATGCCATCTGGAAATGTTCCCAGACCATGCTGTGTGATTTTCTGCCTGAAGATGGAGCCCTCAAAAAGTCAGTCAAGTTATTAGAAACAAGGAAGTTGTTTTTTTTTTCTTTAAGAATTGCTAAACTGATGCTTGAAGCCAACACAGTAAACCTGATATTTTTTCTCCTATCCACAAATGTAGGCCTGTTACAGTAATTACTATGTTGACTTGTTGTTCGAAACATTTAGCTCAATATTTATGGTGTGTACATTTTCTCTGCATTAGTGTTGAGATTTTTGTTATTAGTTATTGGATTGATTAAGTGACCTGTATGGCTATAATTATTGGTTCATTATGTTATTTTTGTTGCCTTTTAATAAGATTGTCTATTTAAAAATAGTTTACAGGGATTATCTTGTTTTGTTATTGTGTCAGTGGCATTAAGTAGTATCAATATTATCATTTACCACAGTATATCTCTGCAGCTTGCTCTGCTTCAGTTTGTCATCGTGACCTGCCTAAGCCAAAGGCCAGTGTTTTGCCTTTAAAAGTATAGTTTTTGTAACATTACTGGTGAATATTGTACACAATAGGGTGAAAATGGTCATTTCTGTCACAACTTTCAAATCAGTCAGTCAGTTAACACATTAAATACACCCAGAAGTCTTAACATCACCTCCTAGTTCTGCTTACTGTTTCTCTGTCAAAGCAGCAGGGGCCTGGATCTCCTTACCCTTATCCATACATCCATCCATTTTCTTCCGCTTATCCGGGGCCAGCAGTCTAAGCAGGGACTCCCAGACTTCCTTCACCCTTGACACTTCCTCCAGCTCCTCCGGGGGACCCCAAGAGACATTGTCCCTCCAGCGTGTCCTGGGTCTTCCCCGGGCCTCCTCCCGGTGGGACATGCCCGGAACACCTCCCGAGGGAGGCGTCCAGGAGGCATCCGGAACAGATGCCCGAGCCACCTCAGCTGGCTCCTCTCGATGTGGAGGAGCAGCGGCTCTACTCCGAGCTCCTCCTGTGTGACTGAGCTCCTCACCCTATCTCTAAGGGACCGCTCAACCACTCCTTATCATACCTGCCATTTTGCTTCTGCCCAGGGACTACAAACTGAAAATTAGCTTGTAGCAAGGGATGCAATGATACAGTTTTCCCACGATTTGTCAAAATGTGTCATTCAATGTGTTTTAAGACGCAAAAAAAAAATCATGTAATTTTGTTCTGTTGAGTGTAATATAATATGATGTTATGATGATTAACTATGATGTTAATGAAACAATACATACGTACAATACATTACAGTACAACTACTGTAAAGTTGTAGTTTATATGTGAAGTGTTTTAGTACATTTAGTTCAATGATTTACAGCTCAGAATTTTTATTCAGTGAAAATAAGAACAGTCCTTTCTCAGGCTATTTTATAATAGCCAGTCAGTCTATTCTTAGTGTAACTCCCCTACCACTCTACATTATCAGACTTTTCCTTCATTGATGATGATTTGATGATTTCCTTTCCTCCTGAGTCTCACTGGGTTCACACGGCTGTGTCCACACTGCTTTGCCTCCTCCAGCAGAGACAGACAGTAGCTCCTCGCACACTGCCCTGCTACAGTCTGTGCTCAGACAGACACACTGCACTCTCCCATCCTCTTTCTGGACACTAAAACTAAAAATGTTATATTACATAGAAATGTCTCAACGGACCGTTTTCTGAGTAAAAGAGTCTGAGAAAACGATTGTGTATATATCACGAGTCGTGTCTAATGTGCATATATGAGTGCATTTGATTAAAGCTGATGCAAAGCTAAAAGCGATTCTAAAGTATTTAAAAGTTAATATCTTTCTCATTCCTGAATCTATCAATGTAAAATAAAAAGTGACTGAAAGATAAAACCCACCTCTGTTAGAATATTTCAGCTGCAAGTCCCTATGGAGCTGTTTTCTTGTTGCATTTGAGTAGGACACTGTGATAACCGTTTGCCTTTTGGACCAAAATAAATGACAACACAGAGCGCATGAAGGGACACGTGCATATCGACATGTGCATATTGACCGAACACATATAGAATTGTGAGACCAGTATCGAACAATTCGATATTATATTGAATATCGTTGCATCCCTACGTGTAGCTAAATCTGGTCTATGCAATACATTTATTATGCAATATCCCTGACAAATAAATACATACATAAAATCACCATGTAATTTCTCTCAGTGGTTTTAGAGCAGATATATTTTAACAAGCAGATCAAACTAACTCCACCTGTTTATTTTTCATTGGAGACATTTGCCAAAGTCCTCTGGGCATTTGGTGATGTCCGGGGATTAGCAGCTAAAGTAGAACACACGGCCATGCTACAGAGGGTGGGCCCTGTGTCAGCGTCATGACAACAGCACCCACATTTTTCTATTCGCTGTGATCCACCAGCTCCTGTTGCATTTTTGTCTTTTTACCCAAAAACAAACTGCATTATGAGTGACTATTTGATTGAGTGTTATTATCACAGAGGAAAGATTTGAATATTTTCTCTGTAGAAGTTAAATATGATTCTAAAATGTGGTTATGAAGTTTTATGTGTTCAGTGTTTTTCCAATTGCGTATTTTATAGTTTATAGTTGATTATGCGATATTCAGTGAGAAAATAACTTTTTATGCTTCTGCTGGGGTTGAGATGATGTCCATTTATTGAACTTGCAGAGATCAAAACAAGAACAAACAAGGCAGTGCTTCTACATAGGGCTTTTATATTGTGCTTTGCTGGTCTATAAAAGTTTAATCAAAACGCTGGTGTTTCAAGCCAGATAACCTTGCAGAGGCTGGAGCACTTTCAGTTTGTTGATCTGAGATGCATACAAAACCGACATGGCCACTGCTTGCTCCTTATTTATTGTTGCTATAACCATCAAAAATAATAATCTTGAACTTTTGAACTTAAGAAGCTAAAAAGAGTCATTTTAATTTAAGAGTAAACTTAAAGTAAATGTAATTTGTAAAATGCTTTTTATTAAAACAAACTGTTAAACTGTTTTGTCAAGATTTATAATGCTTGATTTAATTAAGCTCACTAGACACTAGACCTGTCCCGATAAATACTATATTAATAATAATTTATTGTTCTATATATGGAAGCTGGAACAGTATATTTTGGGACTCAGTATTTATTGTGTGTACATGTTCTTTGTTCAAGTGGGGTAGTTTTGAGGTATTTTTGTTGTAATACAATTATATTTAAGGTGTAAAATGTTTGCTCCCATCTTTTATTATTGCTTTGCCTGTCACATTTGTTTAATACCTGACATGCTGACAGACTTGTGTTGTGATAACACATGTATATGTTTCCCATACATATACCAATCTATGGCACAGCGCCACAGAATGAAAACCGAGCGCCACAAATTTGAAGTATTTATTTTATTGGAATGCCCCTTGAGATGTGCCATCTCGTTTTCGATGCTCGCTCCCTCATGCACTCCTGATAAAAATTGAAAATTAAAGTGGTCCAAGGGTGGAGCCTTGAGACACACCTTTATCCATTATATATTTGTCTGACTATTATAAAGGTATGAATTAAACCACAAAATGGCATTAGTGTCAAGACCTACTGTATAAAGTTTGTCTAGGAGCAAGTAATGATCAACTAGATCAAAAGCTTTGGACAGATCAAGAAATATGGAACCCACATATTGATTACGATCAAAAGAAGAGAATACATCATTAGAAAATTTTAGCAGAGCAGTTGTGGTGGAAAAACCAGAGCGAAAGCCAGATTGAAAAGGGGATAGGATGTTAAATTAATTTGAATAGTTATATAACTGATGGAAAATAATTTTTTCAGATATTTTAGCAACTGTGCAAATAATAGAAATTGGTCGGTAGTTACTCATATCATTGGGATCTCCTCCTTTAAAAAGCGGAGTAACTCTGGCTGTTTTCCAGATGGAAGGAAATGCAGATGTTTTGAGAGACAGATTAAACAGATCAGCTAACGGAAACATTAAAACATGTGCTGCCATTTTGAGAAATTTTGCCTCTAGACCATCAGGACCAGCGCTACAGTTAGTCTTTATTTCTAATATTGCATGATAGACCTCTATTGGTAATATTTTTGAAAAGGAGAAAAAGGAAACATCATAAGCTGGGCCCTCGGACGCAGTAATTGGATTTAAATTCATAGTGCTACTAATTGAAGAGAAATGTTTATTAAATGCCTGGGAAATCTTTAAAGGATCAGAAATAATTTAATTATTTATAACTGTGATTTGTCAGCTTTTGGATTTATTGAGAACTTGATTAAGTTGGTCCCAGAATCTTTTTGTTTTTTTCAGATTCTGAGCAAAGCCCTTCTTGTAATAGTTATATTTGGCATTCCTTGTCTGTGTCGTGCAGTAATTCCTGAGGGCTTTGTATGTTTCCCAGTCAGAGGGATCATTTGAGGAGTGATATTTAGCCCAAACATGATCCCTTTTCCTATAGAGATTGAGCAAAGTAGAGTTGATCCATGGCAGATGTCTGCTTTTCATTTTTAGAGGTGCATGTTTATCAATAATATTGAGTACTTCAGAATAAAAATAATTCCATGCTCTATATATGTCCCAGTTTATATTTACCAGGTAATTTATAAATAAATCTATGTGTATTTTCTTAGTCTGTCTTATTGTAATATATCCAAGGGGAACTCTAGGCAATTTAATTTTCCAAACACAGAAAATAATAGAATGATCACTGAAGCAATCTGACATAACTCCTGATAAAGATATTCTTTCTGGGTGGGTAACTAATATCCAATAAAGAAGTGAAGATGAGCGTTGATCTACTGTAGTAGGTTCAGTTATAAGCTGAGTAAGATTAACACTGTTCACTAAATTCCTTTCACTGGAGGAGGAACTGTGGAGCCAGTTACTATTGAAGTCACCCAATACAATCATTTCATTATGGTTTTTGAGTGAGCCAAGTGTAGAGAGAATACATTTCATAGAGTCTACAGGAGCAGATGGTGGTCTATAAATATTTGTAATTGTTAATTGTTTATTAGTGTGAAAATTTAAAATTGATTCCCCCTCTTTTTTTTCAATGTGATTCTGTCTGTCTCTCTCCGAGACAGGGAGCGAGACAGACGCGGAGACGGGACGCGGAGACGGGACGCGGAGACGGGACGCGGAGACGGGACGCGGAGACGGGACGCGGAGACGGGACGCGGAGACGGGACGCGGAGACGGACACAGAGACACAGCCGCGCATACATGTTAGTGGCGGTACACTTATAAAACACTTGCACTATTTGCTCTCCAGACCCGATTCTCTCTGCCTTCGGTGGGATGGGAAACTATTTCTCCCGCGCCTCTGGGGATAGGACCCCGAGCCCGCGGAGCAGGGTGTCCACAAAGTTCGAAATGCCCCCTTGGGGCTGCGCCAGTTCTTTGGCTTGCGGGCACCCGACGGTCTATGCGGGCGCACCTCTGGGCCCGTCCCGACACTCGGAATCGTAACGAAGCCCAGTGCGGGCCAGAATCCAAGGAGGTCCCTTATGATAGGCCACTTGAGTTATTTTTCAGAAAGCTGTCGCATCGCCGTCTGATCGGAGGAGGGGGCGCCACACAATGCTACTTGGTCTGTGGGAAACACTGATGTGTGTATGAGTGGAGCCCCTTAAAAACATGTATATCACTCAAGCCATGTCTTCTTTTGTCACTCTTATCGATTCCTTCATTCCTCCTGCTTCGCTCCTTTTCCTCACTCATTCATATTATTTTAATGATGACAGACTTATGCATTGGCCGGGTGCATGTCGAGTAATTATGGGGAAATGAACCTGTGGGATGCACGGACCATTGACCAGCATATTGACTTTGACTGCCACCACAAGCAATTAAACTTAAGCTGCTCACGTCTATAGAAGCCCCCGCCTTCTTTATCGCTACTGCCGCAAATGCACTTAAACTTGATGCAAGGTCACTGCAGAACTGTTAGTCAGCATGTTTTTCTTTTTTTCAGGAGCAGTATCCCCAAAAAAGAAAACAACATTAAAATGAGATTAAACACTAGATCAACTCCTTTGGTTTTGACGGTGTATGTCCATGGTGTTTTAATAACATTGTGTGCAGCTCGTAGTCATATTTTGGTGCAAACAGGTAGATTTGCAGCTTTCTGGTCCCCCCCAAAAATGGTCTAAACTAAATGTGTGCTTGATCTGATGTTGTCATGATACTGAAATTTCAATGTCAGTTTTAATACTAATATGCTTGATTGTGAGTTTTGATATTTTTTACAACCGTAGCTCCCTCTAGTGACCACTTTAATTTCAAGTGCTATGTAACATCACACATGACTGCCCTAATTACAGCCAAGTGTTTCTGATTACGATCACCTAGCTGTAGGTGATCGTAATCAGAAGTAGTACCCACACTTCAAACCACAGTAGTACCCACACTTCAAACTCCACGTTTGAAGTGTGGGTACTTGTTAGATCAATCACACTGTTCCGTATACCTCCAGAGTTGTGGAGTGCGGTGTATAGTTCCTTTTACATTCTTTTCTCAACTCAGACGCCACTTAAAATATGCAACACTTTTTTATGTGTGACATGGCGTAAAGTCTGACACGATGTTGGCCTCCCCTAGTGCCGACCCCATCGCCTAAGAAGTTGAAGTGTTTTGACATGCCTTTATCAAACACCTCTGCCCCACGGCCGCTAGCTAGGCACCCACAACAGGGATATAATCCATCTGTGAAGCCATCTCGGAGTCAGAGAGCGCTTATCCACTGGGTATAGGTGTGAGTGCGCTGCTACACTTGTTCTCCCGCATCAGTGTTAGTGAGGAGGTTTTTCAGCACAGCCAGAGGGATTGAGGGCTTCGAAGAGCTGGGTTAGGCAAGGGCCGCAGTGCATGGGTAGAAAGGGGATCTGAGCACCCTCTAGAATGCTGACTCTCGTCTACTTGAAATATGCTTGTTAGTTTGATGCTAACTTTTTAAGAACTTGGCTTGTCTAATCTTAGCTTTATTTCTGCTACAGACGTTTCAAAAACCTTTCAAAACGTATTGGGTCAAAGTAAAACATATGTTTGGATATAAACATATAAACTTGGCTGGGTTTCTAAAGGCGAATTATTCAAAGTAAAATAAATGATTTATAAGATCAGATTTAGTCTTAACATACGTAGCTCTACAATTTGGTTTTAATGTGCTCAGTTATTGTAACATTTGCTAGAAAAAATATGATTTGGCCATATTTCTACCAAAGGTATTTCCATAAACAAGGTCTCATTCTATTTATTTATTTATTTGTCTATTATGCTGGTGAAAATGAGGAGCAAGAATACGTTGTGTCAATCTGAAGGAGCAAGTCCTATCTGAGAGATTTTACCTCTGTCTGCCATTAGTGTAGCAGCTTCTCTGGTGCATTAGCATGTAAATGTTTCAGGCTGACAGCCCTTTCACTGTCTTACTGGGTACAGCCTTCTGGTTTTGCATAAAAGCTGTAAAAGGCAGAACATACTGATCCTCTGCTCCTTGTGCTGTCATTCATCAGATGCCACAGATGACAGATACTTTATAAAACTAATACCACAAACTAAAAGCAAGCATGTAATTTTATTCATTTTCTATGTTGTATGTGTTGGTCTTCAAATTTTAAGTTATTTATCTTTTTGATTGCATATGTTAGTCCCCTTGTTCATTGGGATTTCTCTATTTTGGGATAAATAAAAGTTCTCTTAACTTGCTTCTGGCTTTTAAAGGTACAGTTATAAATTCTGCTTCAACTCTTTGCGTGCAGAGCCTCTACAGACGGTGTTTAAGCCACTCTAGGTCAAAGCAGCAATTAGCTGTAATCTCTGCCTGGCATCTCTCCTCAATTGGAAGATGAATATGCAACTATATCACAATATTCCTTATTTAATATTGCTCCCAAAGCCAACAACACTGTATCATGAGCAATACGATATGGCCCTGTCCTAGTTTGAATACGTCTACAGACTACAGGTGGTATATGAGGTCAGCATTAGTCTCTTCAGTGGTGTGGCCTGCAGCCTTACATCTGCCTCCTTCTGAGAGCGCCATGGAGCAGTGGATTAGTGTTGCGTTGCCTGTCAAATAAACAGGGTGACTGCTGGCCTCTGCAGTGTTCTGGGGACTGCACATATTAACTCCGCATCTGTAGGCCAGCAGGTTTTGTGCTTTGACACTGGGTCTGCAGGGACAGGATTTGAGACTATCACAACACTTACGGGTCAGTGGCCAGTGAACTGCCACTTCAACTGTGGTTCTTTTAATGCAGTTTTTGCCTTTGCCATGATGGTGTTTTCACTCAATTCATTATGTCAGTTGATTGATTGATTAAAAACAAACAAACAAAAAAGTCAGTAATAGTAAATTTGGCCAGGAAATTAGATTATTTGTGTGGGTCTAAGCCTTGACCCCACATTCATTAAAAAAACAAAACAACTTTGAATATTGCATCATAAAAACAACTCAAGGTTGGTTGTCAATTTCTCCATATGTGTAGACATTTTTGGGTTGTCAATAGATGAAAACACATAAAAAAGAACCAAGATAGAAAATGGAAACAAAAAAGTTCATATGCTAAAAGTGCAGTGGTTCATATGATATCTTTTCCAAGGAGTAAGGTAGTATATGAGTATAATCATTTGAGGAGTAATTAAAGTTAAGACCTGGGCTAAAAGCACGTTTAATTGATTAGCCTAGTCTCAGTGTAAAATAGGTTAAATACTCTCCTAAAATGAGTTCCATTAGTCTCCTGCTCACTATTTATACTCTGCTGCTTCTTTCTTATTACCAGGCAAGATGGCTGGGCTTAAATTGGCCTGCCTCGCCTCCATACTTTTTACTTCATCTGCTCTCTTCTCTCGGTTGCTTGATGTTGGTCATTGATCAGACCCCAGTGCAGTCTCCGAATACTTTTCATGTTATTTCACTCATCATAGCTTTTTTTTTTTACTGGTTGGTGCATCACTACATTGGACACACAAGATAAAATGTTATGATGATTTTAAAAAGTACAAAATTGTATAGCAATAAAGCATGATACACTTAACTTGTAACCCCCATTTCATCACATAAGCAACGCAACCATTCATCACATTCACATATTAAAGCCCCACCGGATACATTTTAGGCAAATAGAGAAAAGAAGAAATTATTTGTCTCCATGGAAATGTTGTTCCTTTGCCAGTAATTTTCCACTATTAGGTCTGCCACAATAGCAAGTATGATTCTAAATGTACAATACTGTTAAAACTCAAGAGCTGCTATAAATAGCCAGTTGAAATACTGTAGTTCTTAGTTTGCATCTGTAATGAGTCATAGAAGATATTAATTCAACCGTTTATGACTTATCTCATCATATAGCCAAAAATAACCCAAAATTTTCCAATAGTGCAAAGAAAGTATTCACACGATAAATACTAACCCCTAAAAATATTTTTCCAGCTTACATAAATTGAACAAACATTTACAGATTATAATAGTAATAATAGTAATACTTGTTTATTAGTCCTACCAATATAAGCACTAGTTGTAAACTACTGTACTCCTGTGCTCCATAAACAGAACCAAAAGGGAAAAGCAGTTGATTTAAGCTATTAAGCATAGTAATGTTTGGGTGTAAGTGGAATGAAGTAATGATTGCTTTTTTGGGGGGGTAATACAGTTCTTACTTTTTTGTCAAACCACCACCTGGGCCACATACTCATTGTGAATGTCTATGGCTTTATAGTTATCCCTTATTGCTGAACTATTGGCAGCACTTTTGGGGCAGTTTCATTGAGCTTTTTTTTTTGTTTGTCCTCATGGCACCGTTACCATTGAGAAATTCCCATTCATCATTATAACTAGTGTTGAGTGTCCATTTATCACACAGCGAATGCCAGACTTTTATAGGGCCAAGTTAGGCCAAGGAGATTTACTTTCTAATGACTGTTCTAAAGCCTTGTACATATGAGACAAATGAGGTGACAAAGAGGAGAAACCGGATGGGCCATGAGCACAGTCTTTACTTGGTCTGTGGGGATTAAAATGTAAGGTTTAAGGAAGGTTACTAACAAGTCAACAGTCTGCAAATTTGCAATAGAACTAAGCACTCCCCTGTATTCCCTTAATGTTTGTAGCACTACAGTGATTCATTTAGTAAGTCATTCAGGTTTCAAATCAAGTTATTTAAAAACGGGCAACATGATACAACCTAATGGTGCTTTTAAAGCGTATATCCCAAGTGAGCACAGTCAAGCCCAAAACTATTAACTATAACCTGTAAAAAATGGTTGAGGCTACAATGAATATGTTTTTGTCAATTTAACAATAGACAAAATACTACTGCATGTTCATTACCAAGTGAAAGTTGAACACTAAAAGTTTGAAAGTTTCTCAAAGTTATATCGGTATTCTTGTATATCATTTTAGTGTTATTATAAAAAAACAAAGAGAATCTAATTACATAATAGTTACATGATGTGCCACTGTCCCTCTGTCACGCACTCTTTGTCAATAGTAGTGTTGTGTATTTTCCCATGAGCTTGTGGCAAAGCACCTTCACCAATTAGTTATACATGACACCTACCTATTTGAGCCCATGCAAGCCAACACAAATTGCAAACAAGACTAATATAACTTCGCTTATTCTACAAGGTACCATGTTGATGGATTAACCAATGAGTTGTGAAAGTCTCCTGCTCCATCACATTGACAGATGAATCTCTGAAATGCAGGAGAAGGCTGGCTGACGGTAGACTCACTAATCCTTTTCTCTTCATATCCTCTTTAAATGAGGAACAGCCAATGACTTGACATCCACTTTAGCCAGCTAAAAATCCACACCATGAAGAGTGGGAGGACACCATAGTATGTGTCAGCAGCAGTAATCGCTTCTCATTTGAGTTGAAATTTTGTTTGTGGAAACCATTAGTGATTGATTCTGTTCCTGGGATTTACAAAATAAAAAGGCAGCACTGGGTTTGTATTAACTTGCCATCCTTACGAACTGTTCCAAGGTGTTTGTATTGGTGTGTTATATCAGTTAACTTTACCAGCTTTTGAACCTTTTCTATTATGCTTTTTGTGTTTTTTTTTCTCTCTCTCTGTGGTGTGATTTTTTTTCTGACCTGAAAAATTCCGATTTAGCTAGGTATTCCTGACAGTGAATCTGCTGAAGATATGGATAATGATGGGGATCTTTTTGATGGTGGTGCAGTGATGTTTTCTTGGAGACATGAGTTGACTTTATTTGTGTATTTATTTGTTGTTGTTTTCTTTTTTTCTTTTTTTTCCCCACATTGACCAAATAAAAGCTACTTTGGGAATGAACAAGAAATAATGCCATTAAAGAAAACTTTTTTTTTTTAACCTTTTTAACTATTAAAATATTACTGAAAATTGAATCATAACAAAATGTTAATATAATTTTTCAATGAGAGCAGGGGAAATTAGACTTTTTTTTTAAGACAAAAAAATTCATCAGACCAAAACAAAACAAAAAACCTCTCACACCCAACCCCTCTTTCCACACCAAAACACAAAGAATACAAAAACACTGAGATCATTGACATTATTCAGGTCCAGTCCCGCCAGCAAATCCAAAAAAGGTATCCACATTTGATCAAACTGCTGCTGATAGTTTGAGGAATATCTGGGAGGTCTTTTAAAACATTACTCTGAGATTAAAAATAAACTATATAAGGCATTCCCAATTCCTGAAAATTTTTGACCCCCATGTTCGAATAATGAGCTTACATTTATGTAGAATTCCAGTCTGCAGCTCGAAGTAGCATTTAACAAGATTGTTTACTTAACCCCAAATACGTTTTTCCCCCATCTAGTATATTTATTATAAAATATTTTTTCACCACGTACAATTTCAACCCTAAAGGCCTTTTTAGTATTTCCCCCTATATGTCTCTGTATTGTATAATGTGTGTGAATCCTACACCCTTTCTTCTTTAATGTCTGTAGTTGGAATTAAAGGAGCGGGTGCTTTCCCGTCTGCTCACTGTAGATACCTCTCCTAATGCTTGGCTATCTCTTTGCTCACCTCGGTATATTTAGTGGCCGTTATCTCTTTATGAAACATGAAGCGGACTGCAGAGGCTTACCTTCTACACCTCGAATGCTCTGGTTTCGGTTAATTCTGCCAGCATACAAACCAGGGCAGGGAGGGGCCTGATGCACACGGGGTAGAAGTTAAATTCTACATTTCTGACAAACTGTTCAAGTTAGTTAAATCGTGAGGGTGGGCAGAGGTGAGCAGGTTAAATATTCGCCAAAGAACTCCTACCTGTACTGTGCCCGGCTGGAGCTCATAAATATCAAAGTTTGACGTTCAAATAGCTTCCCACACACTGAATTATTGCAGCGCTAAAACAATGCAGGCTTTCGATATTTTCTGTTTATAACACCTTTTGATAACGCGGTAAACAAGAATTCTCCTCTTGGCTGAACAATAACTCACGCTATGAGAAGATTCCTGTAAAATCCCCCAATAAATAAAATGGTGTTTGCAGAAAACATTAGGATTTGGACCTGATATATCACACAGCAGCCCTTGACGATAGTTTCCTGCTATCATATCCATGAAGCAACGGTTCTGTGAGGTTCCTTTCCTTTAATCACCACACTTAGGCATGACCCCGTGTCTCTTGTGCACGCTAAGTTGACATTTTTAGGCCAAGAAGTTTTCCCAGCCCAATCATATTCTGTTATGAGTCAGCGTAATATCTTTGAGGAATTTTAATCTGGTACTGGAGCAGTTGATAGCACGTAGTCTGCTCCCTGCAAAAATGACCAGCGAGCTTCCTTTAAAATCAGATGTGCACGCTGCATTTTGAATACAGTGTTCCCGTGCATCAACTTCAGTTAGAGGGAAAAAAAATCTCACCATTGACAGTTATAATTTTACTTGAGCTAACATTGGATAAGAGGGAGAATAAATATAATCTACAAGCCCTTTTCCATGGAACATCTCTTAACCATGACTCTTCATTTTTTTAAGTTTATCAATTTATATCAATTTAAAATATCAATATATATTTTTTGCCACTCAAACAACACCAAGCCTTCTGTTTCATTTTTTCTTGCACTGTTGATTATTTCATGGTTCTGTCTCTGAAGTGTTCCTTCCACACCTGTTTGACATTGAGCCACTGCACCTTTTACATTGAGGGAGGCCAAATAAGGTGGCAAATTTAGACCACCTGCCACCTTCTAGCACAGTGTGACATGAAAGTGAAGAGAGGAGGGACCCTAGGGCAGGCCTGAGACATTCTGGGGAGGGAACATTGTGCATCTGACCTAGAAACACTGGCCATCTCCCAAGAGTCTCTGCAGGATGTGCCAACACAAAGGTGTCTGACCTGTGGTCCTATTCACTCCTGTCCCTTCTTTTTTGTTAAAAAGATTACAAAAGTCATAAGGGTTGTACCAAGTAAATCACTTTTTTACAATTTAGCCAGAATGTAGGTAAAATGTAGGTTGGTAAAGTAAAATACAGCTCCCAATGACTAATCTTTGCAAGAAGAATTTCTATTAGAATCCATTCTTTAAAGAAAGTACCTTGCATTTATTCCATTTTTTTTAAGTCGACAGTTCATGGGGAGTTGGAGATCAATATCATGCTCACAACAAGAGACCAGACAGTCCAGCCCTGGAGCCGCTTAACAGCCCCACAAAGACCTGCATGTTTGGGCTGTGAGGCAGGAGATCAATGGTGTAAAATATAGGAGAATTAACAATGGTGGCAGAGCAAGGGGAGGACAGACGTCCTGACCTAGCGCATGTTAAGGCGACAGGGTGAAGCCCCTCGTCCCGATAATCACTCCACTGCTGCAGAATAAGATTGTGATAAAGTAAATACCCACTGAGTCAGTCTCAAAGAACACTTTGCTCAATAGCCATGAATGACGGTGTGAATGCAAATACCACCACCTGTATTTATCACACATAGTGCTACCTGCAGGAGACATGGAAGGTTTGCTGTGTAGTGCAAGGTGACACTTTGTTTGGACACACTCTTCCAAGGGTTGAACATTTTAGAAGTGTCACAGCAGTTCTTCAACTTCGGAGACGATGAGTCATCTCTTATGCATTTCCTGTGCCTGTTATTTTCAAGGTATCATATCACATATTCGATACCACACTGTATTTTTCTATAGAAGGCAAGGTAGATGAGTGCCGCAGCTGTTTACTGCTTGTTGAAAATGCAACCACTAACCAGGTTAAATACAGGCTGTTACAAAAATAAAAATACAGTGACAGAAAAGTCATTTAATGCCCTTGTTTAACCTTTCAACTGGAAGCAGAACCTAACTGCAAAGTTGGCCTGACAACAAGGCTACCAGACTGTTTATTCTGCAAAATTAACCATATGCTCTGAACATCTTTTTACAGGTCTCACTGTTGTTTTTACTCACACATTGTGGCATCAGACAGGTACTTTATATTGGCAGCTTTTCAGAGGCCTTGTACTGGATCAAACGATGTATTGTAGTGATTTGTTATCATTCAAATTGCAATCTTTTTTTTTGATCCCATACATATACCGGGTGCTTGTCAATACTGATACCAGTTCAATACCGCATAATGTGAAGGAGACTAAAGCTGCTCGATTTTGTTACAGCACAAGAGATGCGTGGCCCTGTGCACATGGAATAAACACATTTTTTTGCAAGGCTTGATGGTGTGCGGGATTCTTTTCTTTTTTGGATTTTGTCGGGTTGCGCCGATTCATCCAACGCATCTGCCTGAACTTTGATGTGCGAGGTCTGCTCCCTTTTCCTGTCTATTACAGTAAAGGAGCAAAAATTTAATTTACTAATCTATCTCTAAAGAAAATCTACAAGAATAAATTTGATTTTGAGGACTAGTATAAGAGTCAAATATATAATGGTCTTGATGATGAGTTTTGATTTAAACACTTTTACTTTTCTACTTGGTCACGTTCTATCACAGAGCGTAGATAAAAAACAAAATTGATGCCTGTAAAAAGTCGTTCATCCTTGGAACACATGGCTAATTATGCATGAGTAAACAAAGTCCTGTTAGCATTGTTGTCGGCTGCACTCTCCATAGTAATTTTACTAAGTTCAGTCAACACTAAGTTCAGTCCACACCAAAGGCTAAATGAAGGTATCAAAGAGGTGACACAGATGTCTTTTCTGTCATCTTTAGCGTGTTTAAGTGTCTGCAGAGCCTCCACAGTCTGTGTTTAAACTGCTGAGCATTAGTGCCAGCATTGGCCGTCAGCAGAGGCAGACAGTGCTCTGGTCTCTGTGATTTGGTCTCTCACCGATACAGACACCTGAAAAAATGTGCAGTATCAGAGTTTTTGCCAATACCATTGCAAACCCTAATTGCAATAAATCTTGTGGCACTATGAAAGCAATCCACAAGTGATCAGTAATGACAAAAATATAGTTTGTGTGTGGTATTTTTACTGAATACCATGCCATTCTTCTCAATTTTGTCCTCAATAAAACATACAGGCTAGTGCATATCTGTGTGGTAAAACATGCATCAGTTTAATGGGATCATAATGTGGGACATTATTTTCCCCATTCTCTCCTTTCACTTTCCCTCCATTAGATTAACATTGATATTCATTAACACCTGATCACGTTGTGCTTCAGGCCTGGCTCTGTGCCTCCATAAGAAATCAATTGTATTTTCATTCATCCAGTAGGAAGGGCCCAAGTTGCTTTGTAAGGTGCAGCAGTGATTAGCAAGCTAGTTAGGGCAATATACAGTGATTCTTAATTAAATGCCTTAGGACTCCTGAAACATCGCAGCTGTGCTAAGTGAGCCTAAAGGAGGTGTGTGACAGAAAATTAGAGACGGAGTACACTGGTAGAAAAGAAATGAGACCGATATATTGGACAAGACAGGGTAAATCATTGCAATCATTCCCTGAACCTCCATTACTGATCAGGGAACAGTGAAGGATGGTGACAAGTTGGCCAATTTCCCCAAACTCCCAGCGGGTGCCCTTGAAAGTGACAAATAGCCAGGTTAATTGTGTTGGGGTCACGGCCATTTGGTGGGAATGATCTACTTTATTTGGAGCGGAAATCCATAAAGGGAGCTCATTCCCAATCTGGCCTGTCTACATTCACATTCAATGAAGAATGGCCTGGATTCTCTGGAGAGCATCCTCATTCCCCAATGAACAAGTGCAACAGTTATAGTATGTGACAGCAACTGGATGTATGTTATTTTTTCCCCAACTCATCGGCCGTGACAACTGTATTTTGAGGACACTGTATTACGGAAAAAATGAATTTCTTCCCTTTAGAAGCTCCACTTGAGGTCAATTGCAGGCCATTGCTGATGAAACCAGTATCGACCTCATTGAACAGTTACAAAACTCTTAGCTGGATGTTCATAATGTTCTATCTACACCACACACTGTCCATTCTGCTCTAACTAATGTGGTACGATATTGGTTTGTTTTTATTTAATATACAGTGGTTGATATTTCTCACAATTCAATAGATGTTGTGATACAAGGGTCAAGCCTCATGGCTTATGATATTCATGAGATTTTGATACACTGTAAGAAGAGTAAAAAACTAATATTCCCTTTATATTTATGCTAACTATCAAGAAATGTAGCTGAACGGAGATTTTATGACAAAATGAGGCCTTATTGCTGTGTCAAACGGCGCTGTGTCGTGTTGAGCAATTTGATAATATATTGCATATTGTTGCATCCCTTTTTTCAGTAATAATTGCATAAACACATAAACACACCTGAGGCCTGTCAATAAAAATGATTTTATTATGAAATTACCTGTATTTTGAAATGTAGCTATATTGTAGCTCTAACTTGAAACCATAATAATAAAGATTTTTTCTAAAGAAATAAAGAATATCTGTAGTTAACCAAGATTATATAGTCATTGGTTCTCTAAATAGGATAATCTGTTAATAGTTCTGTGCTAGAACTGAAAAGACTGCTGTCCCAATTAAGGCTTAATACACTTGTTTTTCAGTGGATGCTATTTCAAATCATTTCTGAATGGCACGTAGTCATATTTTGATCGACGTATAAACAGAACTGAGGTGGCGATATCAGCGGAGACTTTATGAGCATGTGAGATTTTCCTGAGCAGATGCAAGAAAGTGTGGGGGGACTTGAACAACAGCCAGCACCAGCCCCCCTGCCTCACTGAGATTAGGCGAGGAGAGGAGGTTTTCTTAGAACTAAGGAAAACAGGCACAAGGCACATGGCTGCTGTATGCACGCTCTGCTAGAGATGGGTGAATGAGTGAAGCAAGGGAATTATGAGGAGATGACAAGTTAGTGAAGTCTTTTTGTTTTTCACTGTGCACAGGTGTAGGAGAGCTGCAGTCCTCCACGATGCCGATAATGGGTTGTGGAAAGCTGACAGACCTCATTCTTTGCCTTTCTGTGTTCTTCCTGACTGTTTATCTGGCTCAGTTTCGGTGGGAGCAGCCTTTCGGGAGCACCTTGATGTTGGAAAGACGGCGGAAGTGCAGGCAGGTGTGAGAGAGGTACTACGTGACGGGCCCCCGGGTTGGGCTGCGAGGTGAGGCATGCCGCACTGAAGGAAGTGACAAAACAATGAGCTTCACCGCTAATGACTCCCACAGGGGACACCAGATGCTCAAGTTTACAGACGCTCACGAACGCACCGCTATACCGTGTCCGGCTGTCTTCCTGATATGACCCAGTTTGCACTCGCAAGTTGGGGGGAGGTGCAGGAGCCAGCCAACTCCCCTTGAAGACTTGTACAAAATTTTGTACAAGTCTTCATTCTCTTCATGCCAGTCAGGCTTTAAAGGGCCCATATTACACTAGTTTTTGATTATGTCAAACGTTACATATCCTTATCAAAAACATACCTGGAGTTTTGTTTCATTCACACATATTTAACACACAAATCCTGCATATTAGACTGTGTTCTTCTCTCAAACTGAAAACACTGTTCCACTTTGTGTTACAAGAAGTTCTCCATTGTGTGTTTTTAAACTCTATACACCTTCACTAGAATTAATTGATGATTTAATCTCTGGAATTGCCAGTCTCTACTGAACTTAAAGTAAAAGGTTGCTAACTTGAAAACAACCACTACATGACATCCCAAGGTGGAACTGAGCAGTTTGAGCTTTGGAGATGTAGACAGACTAAAAATAAAGGATTAAACGTGTGAATGAAACAACAACAACTCCAGGAATGTTTTGGAGGAGGTAATGACATTATAACATGGCTTCAAGCTCACAAGAATCCATTTTGTGAAATAATAGGACTTTTTAATGACAAAAAAGGAGCTGCAGACCTCTTTTGTGTTTTGGCATTCATTAAATTCATTTACAGTTTTTAAATATTTATTTATTTTTTGTCAGAATACATCAAGAAACGGTAAAAAAAAATTTCTTGGTGGAAGATGGAAAAAACAAGCAACACGTGATACTGCTTTTTAATATTTGAACACAGTTTTTGACATAACATATTCCCAAAAAAATTAATTGGGGAAAAAAAAAACCCTTAACTATCTTAAAATCCACACTTACTGTTTTAATCAACAAACAAATAAATAAATACATAGTAAAACTATACTATAATAACATTCAATCAAAACATGTACATTCCTTCAAATCTGTTAGATAAGCCTTTACATGTGATGCAAGATGAGTTCAATTCATCTACACATAAAATGGTGTCGTTTTTAAGATTAGACACTGATAGCCTACAACAAAGAAGGACTTTAAAGGGAGCTTATGATGACTGATCTCTATTGAAGGAGACACCTGATATTTTAAGAGTTTAAAGCAGTTTAACCTTTACAAGACTGAATTTTTTATGTGTAGGAGGTGAACACGTTTACCAGTCAAATCTAGCATCTGTTTTACAATGTTGCTTAATCAACAATGCACATGGTAGTTGTGTGGGATAATAGGAGAGTTTCCTGAATGTACCTGAGGAAAGCCGCTTTATAACAATACATGTGAGCCCTCTAGTGTTAAGATTACTATTTTCACTGTAAAGGGAGATCAAAACCAGCAGCTGAAGCTTACTACTGTGTGAGGAGCCGTTTGTGTTTAGCTCAGCAGAACAAATTGCTAAATGTGGGTCAAAATGTTATCCCCATTGACAAAGAGATTCATCATGTTGAAATCTAATGTTGACAAATGGAAACTGCTCTCTATTTATTAAAGGGCCGATATTATGCTATATTCTGATCTATGTTATAATGTTGTTTTCTCATCAAAAACATACCTGGAGTTGTGTTTTGTTTCATTCACACTAGGGCCCAACCGATGTGTTTTTTTTTTTTAATTTGATGTGATACTGATAAAACGGGCTTTGGAGGCGCCCATAGCCGATATAACAGCCAATATATTTAATGATGTAAAAACTGACTGTAAATCTTCAGCTGATTATAAAACTTAGATTTTGCTCTACTGGATTTTAAATTGGAGTTTTTTTAGGCTACATTTACTGTTATTTTCCCTCTTTAAACTCATATTTAAAGACAGTAGGTAGTCCAAACGGCATTTTTGCATGACATTCTAGCCTGTAAACAATGTAGGTTAAGTTAAATAACGCTTAGCTTTTAGCAGTTATTAGGGTTGGGCGATGTCCTCTTAATTGGCAGTTGAAGATGTTTACAATGAATCATCGTGATGGACGATGATATCGGGAGTGGAGTGGACTGACGGTGTGGTGTGGAGCAAACTGAGGGCGCGGTGTGGAGCAGACTGAGGGTGCTGTGTGGAGCAGACTGAGGGCGTGGTGTGGAGCGGACTGAGGGCGTGGTGTGGAGCGGACTGAGGGCGCGGTGTGGAACGGACTGAGGGCGTGGTGTGGAGCGGACTGAGGGCGCGGTGTGGAACGGACTGAGGGCGCGGTGTGGAGCATTCAGTGAATTGCCAGAATCGTAAAAATAAATACCATACTAGTCCACTGAAAAACATGTAACATGCTCAAGACTTCTTTTATTTGGAAATATATTAGGATGATAAATGCTTAACATCCATAACATGTTCGTGCGTCATCTGGATGCCCTCCTGCAGCAGAGCACAGCCCCTCGTCCGCTTCCTGTATCAGCTTAGCACTGCTCTATAGTTTGGTTTGATCTGGATCTGTACAAAAGCTGCTCATTCACATGAGACCGTTTCTTACCCTGTCTGCGGTCTTAACGCTGTGATGTCCTATCACGGTCACATCCTCGTACCCTTTCTGTCATCAGCTCCATTTAATTTTGTGACCAAATTATTCCCATTGTGCCGCGTTGGTGAGTTTATAAAGTTAGTCGCCAGTAGATAGGCTACCATGAGAACTGTATATTGCAAAAAGTATTCGTTCACCTGCCTTGACTCGCATATTAACTTAAGTGACATCCCATTCTTAATCCATAGGGTTTAATATGATGTCGGTTTACCCTTTGCAGCTATAACAGCTTCAACTCTTCTGGGAAGGCTGTCCACAATGTTTAGGAGTGTGTTTATGGGAATTTTTGACCACTCTCCCAGAAGTGCATTTGTGAGGTCACACACTGATGATGGACGAGAAGGCCTAGTTCTCAGTCTGCACTCTAATTCATCCCAAAGGTGTTCTATCGAGTTGAGGTCAGGACTCTGCAGGCCAGTCAAGTTCATCCACACCAAACTCTCTCATCAAGGTCTTTATGGACCTTGCTTTGTGCATGTTGAAGGAAGGAGCCATCTCCAAACTGTTCCCATGAAGTTGGGAGCATGGAATTGTCCAAAATCTTTTGGTATGCTGAAGAATTCAGAGTTCCTTTCACTGGAACTAAAGGGCCAAGCCCAGCTCCTGAAAAACAGCCCCACACCATAACCCCCTCTCCACCAAAATTTACACTTGACACAATGCAGTCAGACAAGTACCGTTTCCCTGGCGACCTCTAAACCCAGACTTGATCATCAGATTGCCAGATGGAGAAGCGCGATTCGTCAGTTCAGAGAACGCTTCTCCACTGCTCTAGAGTCCAGTGGCGGCGTGCTTTACACCACTGCATTCAACACTTTGCATTGCACTTGGTGATGTATGGATTGGATGCAGCTGCTCAGCCATGGAAACCCATTCCATAAAGCTCTTTACGCATTGTTCTTGAGCTAATCTGAAGGCCACATGAAGTGTGGAGGTCTGTAGCGATTGACTCTGCAGAAAGTTGGTGATCTCTGCGCACTATGCGCCTCAGCATCCGCTGACCTGCCCCGTCAGTTTACATGGCCTACCACTTTGTGACTGAGTTGCTGTCGTTCCCAATTGCTTCCACTTTGTTATAATACCATTGACAGTTGAATGTGGAATATTTAGGAGTGAGGAAATTTCATGACTGGACTTGTTGTACAGGTGGCATCCTATCACAGTACCACGCTGGAATTCACTGAGCTCCTGAGAGCAACCCATTCTTTCACAAATGATTATAGAAACAGTCTGCAGGCCTAGATGTTTGATTTTATAAACCTGTGACCATGGAAGTGATTGGAACACCTGATTTCGATTATTTGGATGGGTTAGTGAATACTTTTGCCAATATAGTGTAACTGCATGGAGCCGTGGCGCGGCCAGACTCAGCAGACACACGTCTCGTATGTGCTGCTCTTGACAGCAGTGGTCAGTAGAGCTTTGTACAGCGGCTCAAGGGACGTATAGTGCACATGAGCACTGCTTTGTACAGACACCTGTGCATCCTGCTCTGTGCGTTCATGGTGGATATCAGTCACTTGTGCGAGACAAATGCAGGTCGTGCAGTCACCCTCCCTGTGTGTTAATGGTTTTACCAAAGCGGTAACATCAGAAATATTTATATTACAATAAACTTATTACATAATCCGCGAGACATCCACCTGTGTGGGACCAAACGCATCGGACACCCGTGAGATGAGAATGTGAACGGTCAGCAGTAGCAGCGGTGGACACTCGTACCTCAAGTGAGAGATGCAGTAGCGGAACCAGGACAGGCGGGAGAGGGTGCAACCAGGGGGAGAGCAATGGTCAACGGGTCTGCTGTGGGATGGTAAGCACATGAGATAGACATCGGTCTGCTGCATAAGGGGAGACAAACAAAATGAGGAACCCAGAGAAAACTAAAAAGCTTGACGTGTGTGCGTGCAGGGGGCATGGCATCTCGATGGTGGTTCTCCATCATGATGCTGGCTCATCTATCACGATTGATGATGATGATATCGTCCAGCAGAACAACCGTAGCTGTTATATCGGCAGGCTTTATTTTAATTAATTATAGCCGTAAATGCAGCCCATTCACACCTCTATTCACAGCTCATCTACATATCAATGCGTGTCCAGCAACATGTGTACAACCACTATAGTCACTTTACATTAGGCCAAAGTTAGGCCAATATAAGAGAAAACAGACTGTTCTAAACTGCGCTGAAGTTAACTTTTATTTATAGTCAGTATCATGGATCCATATGGATCAGAGCATTTAAAGCCCGCACCTCAGTGTTGCACACTGATGTAAACAAGAGCACGTGAGTCACATGATGTGATTCTGGGGTTGCATTCAGGGGCAGTACGGCGTCATAAACATAGGCAAAGTACTCAGCAGATAACTATTGATGCGGTGCCACATATTAGGACATTTATCTGTTGTAAATTGGATTAAATGGCTATAATCGGGCCATATCGGCTAAATTCAGGGCGATAGCCAATATGTCTCCAAGTGCAGATATCGGCCGATATCAGCCACCTGATATATCGGTCGGGCCCTAATTCACACCTGCTAGTGTGTCCTAGCAGGTGTCCTGCATATTTAGGTTGGGTTCTTCTATCAAACAGAAAACTCACGCTTCCACCTTGTGATGTCATGTTTGTTTTTAAACTCCATACACTTTCACTACAATCATTTTGATCATTTCAGCCCTGGAATTGCCAGTCTCTACTGAACTAAAGGTAAAAGGTAGCTGTTAACTTGAAAATAACCACTTCAGAACATCACAAGGTGGAACAGAGCATTTTGAGCTTTGGAGATGTAGACAGACTAATAATAAAAGATTACTCAGGTGTGAATTAACAGGTGTGAATAAAACAAAACACAACTCAAGGTTTGTTTTTGATGAGTCGCCAACGTTCTAACATAGCTTAAAGCTCATAAGTCACTTTTTGCGCAGTATAGGACCTTTTAACATTCATATCACAGTGAATGAATGTTGACATCAACATTCACCTAATATATTTATCTCTAAACCATGCAAATGTTTTATATACACCATATCTTCAAACTTCCTGAATTGTGCCAAGTCATTCATATCGTGTTGTCAGGTGGTCACATATTTCCAGGAATTTCCTACTTAAAAGACATCAGATCTTGAAGGCCTGGTGTCTTTCATGTGAATAATGTGAAATGAAGTGGATGTGACATTTTCAAAGAGGCTTTAAAACCTAGGCGTTGATCAAATGCCTGTGACGAGCATCATAGCTGTATGAAGAGGAGACTTAAAGATCCACTGTAGAATCTTAATGTTTCTGAGGAAGCTGTCTGCATTCACATTTAACTGACATTTACTTATTCACTGTCATGCACTGAATAATGTAGAGCAACAAAAAACAACAACAAAAAACAGATGGGACATAAACATGCACTGATCAATATAAAAAAAGTTATACATTTTTTTTTTAATATGACTCTCTTCGAAACATTTAAAAACAATGTTTCACTGGGAGAGTGACAGAAACATCGTCAGTCCTATATACCATCTCCCATGTTTAAAAAAAATGCAGAGAGCAATGATTTGACATCAACATTCACCTAATATATTTATCTCTAAACCATGCAAATGTTTTATATACACCATATCTTAAAATCTGCCAAATTTAGAGGTTGACCAATTGGGAAGTGGATTGGGAAAAATAGAATGCATGTTTTTTGCCTTCAAGCATAGAGCTGAATTAAACAGCAAAGTACAGAATCACCATGTCACCAAGTTTCTATATCAGTTTTTGGCTTTATATAGTCATAATGTCAACCCCCTAAAATCAACATGGATGCATGGATCATTCTGAATGACGATGTATGCAAACGACTGGCATAGCATACAAGTTAACTGTACGTGCACACCCCCTCCCTGATTTACACCCTGTCCTCTGGGGTTTTATGTGGTCACTTTAAATGAGTTGTAAAGTTGTAATTGATGTATTTAACAAAAGGTCAGACTCCGGAGAATAGCTGAACAGCACTGGACACAGACCATTTCACCTCTGAATGTCACTGCTGTTGGCATCATAATCAATCAGCCTGACTGAATACTGCAGAAAACAATGTAATGTGCTTTAGATTTCATAATAACATTACATGAACTCCAGGTGACGTGGTCCGACTCGGCTCTAAAAACCTCTTTAATTGTATTGTGGACTCCCCACTAGTAGTCAAGCTGTTTTGGCTGCTTTGTTACCATTTTAATTCAATTCAAGCTCAGCAACCCTTTGAAGAGTTAGCCAAAAGAACATAATGGGCAGCATGTACCAACATCCTCCTCTGATTGGTAGGAAACATTGTGTGCTTGCCCCGAGAAAATCTAATGAAAGACAAAACAGATGAAGCAGATAGTATGAGAGATGTTGATCAGACACAACCCCTGACTGTGAAATATTTTGATCCAGTATTTTTTGAAAGAAGCAGCCCCCTGCGTAAGCCAAGTCCTCACCCACTGTGAAGACCCTCTCATAGCATTAAGCCAAGTTGACTCAGAGCAGAGTTTGTCTGGCTCACCTCCTCGCTGTGAGACTGTTTTTCTTTGAGCTGCAGGGTGAGCTCTGCTGCCCACAAAGCGGTCCAGAGACAGGGCCTCCTCTCTTTGCTTCTCCAGGCCGCCGCCGCTGAGCTATTAAGACTCAGAGCCCTCAGTAGATGTGTGGAAAGACATAACGGGCTAGAATTCCCCAAATTCCACCAGCCAAAGTTTAATAAGTTTTGCAGTGTCTACCACTGGCAACATGCTGGCCATCCAAATCTCGGGCCACTAGAAAGACATGCTGGACATCTAAATCTTGGACCACTAGAAAGACATGCTGGCCATCTAAATCTTGGACCACTAGAAAGATGACTTGACAGGGAATCGTGTGTTGCTATAGAGATTTTGTAGCCAAAGTTTTCATGCTAATTAAACCAAGTGAGTGTTTGCTATTGTGGATTGATTTTGTGGACATTTTCACCTTTCTTTAACAATCATTTGGAGCAATAGTCGTTAATAGAAGAAATGTGAACTTGTAGTGAAATTTTAATGTAAATGGTCAGATTTCCTTCCCACTCAAAGTGCTTTACTTCAAAAAAAAAAAAAAAAAAAAAAACCCACTCATCCATTCACACACACACCAGTGTATGCAGACACTAGGGGCAAGGTGGGCTAAGTGCCTTGCCCAAGGACGCAACGACAGCATTCATTTGTGGGAGCTGGAATTACACCAGCCAACCTGTGGGTCAGTGGATCTGACTGCTCAACCAATGATGTTTATGACGAGATCAGTGGATAAACGCTCTACCAACTGAGCTACTGTCACCTCCTATGTACACCTAGACATGTCACTAAAGACCACAATGCTTTGCAAACAGGACTGTGACATTTCTTCAACACACAGCTGAAATGAAAGAAAAATGTTTAATGCTGGCTTGTGATAATAAATAAACTACTCTGAAGTCTCAGTCACATTGCAAAGTCCCTTAGCTTATGTAACCCAGGTGACAAATCCTGTAAAATGTATGCCTTGCTCTCTCTATATGCATCTTTGCCCATCACTTACTTTTGTATTTAAATCTCATGGTATTTTGATGTGCTCTCGCGGGATCTCTGCGTCACATGAGCCAGTTAAACCAATCATTGTTGCGCTCTCGGTGACGTCACACGGTCACAGTGGTCACTATGATTCAGTCTCAGTTAGGTGCTATTGGAAGCCGGTTGAGAGTTGAGCTGCATGTCAGTTTCTGCTTAATCGTCGCTGTTTTACTACTTAATTCCACCTGACATTAAATGAGTTATATTTTACCCTTTATAGGAGCCTTCTCTCTCGTCCAAAACTGTGTTAAAGGGCTTGTATGCAAGGCCTCGGGAAACTGGTGAGTGTTTTATTGTTATGCTAAAGCTATCTTAGCTGCTCCGTTTCATTTCTATGGTCCCGGTTGGCATACTCATTTGCCAACTTTATGCTCGTTTCTGTCAAATACTAGTTACAAAATGAGACTATTTGAAAGCCAACTGTCTAAAGCTTATGATGTAGGGAGTTATATTTGTTCTATTATTTGTTTTATGCATTTTTAAGTGTCTTTGCTAACCTGTGTTACCCAAAGACAGTTGTAGCTACCTGAGCACTTTTGACTTGAATGTACTTTACAAAGCTATTTATTTGCTGATTGACACAGCTAATCTTCATACCAAATATGAATACAATTTAATATATTGCTGTAATATTTTCCTACTGTTGAATTGTTGTATTGACATTGTTAATAGTGCAACTAGTGCTTATTATTGTGTGCACACTGAAGATAATGATATTAACCTACTTGTTATTTGGGTTAAAGTGACAGTTGATTTATTGAAACTTTAGACCTGTTGCCCAGGCCAGGTTTCTACCCCCCTGATGGTGAGCTGAAAGGAACAGGCCTCAAGCTTACAGAGCCTACCTGAGTATTAAAGTGTTGCACCTCTCCTGCTGGGCTTGTACAGGGCTCTTTGCAACCCACAAAACTCTCCCAACACATGCCCATTGCCCACTGACTTAAACACATTCTCTGGAATGCTTGCTGCACTTTACCTCCCTCTCGGTAAACAAATGTTTAAACCCAATGTTTTTGTGTCGCTGATTGCACTTATTGTTGCTGAACTTTCAATATATATTGTCCAATCAGATACTGCATTTATTGTTGCTGTACTCTCGATATATATAGCAACATAGGCTACATTCAGACTGCTGGGCTTAATGCTCAATTCAGATTTTTTTGTGAAATGTGATTTTTTTGCGAGGTCGTTCACATTTCTTGTATGTGATCTTCAGTGTGAACTTTAAACGCCCCAAAAGTGTCTTGCATGCGCATTCCAGGACACGACAACATCACATACAGCGAGCGTGCTCAGTGTTTACGGAAGTAGTCTAAACATGGACGCTAGCATTGAGCACCTGGCGACTTTAAAGTTGCTGATGTTCCGGAGCCAGAACATGTACAGCTTATTTGTTTTAAGGAGGAGATTGAGAAGGAGAAGGTTTTTGGCCATAGCGTTTTGTGGGGCAGTGACTAGGTGGGCTGGCTGCGCTAGCTGCCGGAACTAGGCTCTTCTTAGGGCAGGGTTCCTCTTCAGTAACGCAGCTATCCAGCAATTCTGTCTGCTCAACGCTCGGCTTGTCTCCTAAAATACGGTCCAGTTCTGTTCAGTTTCCGCCTACTTCATTGCAGAATAGTGACGTTTGTCACTTGTTGATGACGTGTAGGTCAGATAAATGTGACCTGACTGTTCAGACTGAAGTCTGGGTTTTAGGACCACATATCCAAGTGGCCTGGGTTGCATTTGAAAAAACTGGATCTGTGTCGTTCAGACTGTAATTAAAAGATCAGATACAGGTCGCATAGGGGCGAAAAAATCATATTTGGGTCACTTCAGGCTGCAGTCTGAATGTAGCCTTAGTATTGCTGGATTCTTGATATATTATGCACCCAGTACCCATTGTTGTGCCTTAATTGATACTGATATTGAAATTATTGTATATTACTAAATGGCCATTCAACCTGAACTGTCTGTTATGTTTGTATGTCATGTATTATTATATAATATATGGTACCAAACCAAAAGCGAACTCAGTCTCCTGCCACTCCCTTTTAGAGTCGAATTCTAGTCTTCTGGTCACTACTCTATTACCATTTAATTACTGCGTCCCATTGTATTTGGGATAATGACGTTTTGCAGTTTTCAAATACTCAAAAAATGAAAATATAATGGTATCCAAAATGTGTACATTTTCTGGTATATTAAAGTCTATATTTTACCATTTCGTATATGCCCCTTGAATAAAACTTGAATAAAAACATTTTATCTGCATTTAAAGCCGGGGACATCTTAAAAATGTCATTCCGTGCAATGGACATATTGTTAAAATAAAAATAAATTCAATTTAAAAGGAATTTTTATATTATGGAACATGATAAAAACACAAACTGAGATGTTTTTTTTTTATTTGTAGAAAAATTACTCTGAGACATTTTTGTCAAGAAAGAGAATCCTTCCTTGAACAGAAATGGAGGTCTCAGACATCATTTGTCTCCCATCTATAACTCTATCCTCAAACCTAAATCAAAACAAACTGGGAAAACAATGGGACTAGCCAGGACATGTCCAGAGGTGTGAAAACACCATCATGGCCCTGAATGGAGATGCTAACTACTCCCCCACTCCCACTCCATATTGAATAGACACACCTAACTAACAGAAACTGTAAACAACTCCATATTGAATAGACTCACCTGACTAACAGAAACTGTAAACAAATATGTGTTGTCTCAGAGTAATTTTCATTGTAATTAAGCTCCTCCCTTCAAGCAGATATAAGGCAGTGTCCACCAGCTTCTGACCAGAACTGAAGAAGCAGCTTGGATGAGCTGCGAAACGTATTCAACCAAATAAACTCTGTCCAGTTGACAAATTAAATTTCTCCTTTTGCTATGGATTCTACCTGGACGACTGAGGGATTCTACACATATTCATGAAAAGTTTGATTTTGTTAATTTTTATAATTTGTGCAAGCAAAAGTTGTCACTGATTCTGTGTGACCCCTTTCACCGAATGACATTTTGATACTTTCAGCCTGTAATATTATTGGTACAACTAAAGTGATATAAAACAAATGCATTTAAACAATTTAAACCTTTATATATCAATAACTAGGAAAGTTGTGGCTTCTGGACACAAAAACACCTACGTCACATCACTGACCTATTTATACCAAATCAAGTGACACAGTTGTTACACTAAGCTTAATCTTGAACAGTTAAAACAAATACTTTCTCATCTCAGGCAGAGTTGCATCATCAAGTCTGCTTTCTTCACTAATGTGAGAACCTTGTTAATTAAGACATGATTGATTAGAATTGCTCCACACAGTATTTCACCAGCAAGAGCAAAATAGCCAATGCATTAAATATGTACCTAATCAATTTTAAATAAATCTAAGCCCTTCATAATTGCAATGCTACATCAGGTCAGGCAGTGCACACATGCATCTCATGTAATAATTGGGAGGAGTGAACTATGTTATACAACAACAATCTCACAGTGAAAACAGGCCATGTGATGGGTGGGAAGGATCTTTTTAATGCTCTGTTCAGGCATCACTTCCTGTGGATCTGTCAGTGTTGGTCAAAGACTTCAGCTGCTAAAAAGTGAGCAATGATTAAAGCAGAAACTGTTTATGGTAAAATAAAATGAATGATTCAACCAGTGGCACATTTCAGTATTTTGTGTTATAGCAAGCATTAGTTCATTATTTCAAGTCAATGTTTGTGCTTCTAGATGCCTATTTCTTATATAAGCAGTCAGGAATGAAGGTTAAAGCATTTCATTTCACTGGAAAGTTGAGAAGACTATTCTGAGGTAGAAAATGAAATGCAAAAGAACGTAATGGCTGTGAGTGGTTGCGTTGACATTTACTTTGATTAGTGTTTGTTATAGAGAAAGCCTGACACCTTCACTCACTGCTGTCTCACGCTGTTCCCATATGTTACAAGGCAGATTGCAGAGTAGTTGTGATTGTCACACAGGTATAGTTTTTAATTAACTGAACATACAAATCCCTTAATGTAATCAAGGTCTACAATAATGAGCTGCTTCATAAATGCCTTTGAGTATTTGGATTTAATTTTCAGAATGGATGATGGAAAGAGCCAGCATTTCAGTGATAGCTGCATGTTCATTTCATGTTTACAGGAGATGTTTGTTCTGTCTTTTACACCTGCTGTACACATTTTTGCAAATTAGCAGAAAGAATTGCATCATTTTGGGTTGCCCTGTGTATAGCCTGAGTTCCCCTCCATCAAGGGCATAATGGGGCAGTCTGTTGGTTGATAATGGCTTTGTGATCCACAGGTCGAGCTGCCCGGCGCCAGAGCAGAAGCACATCTCTCATGGTCCATTACGGCATGCTTAATGACAACACTGACGACCCAAACTCTATGTCAGGCTGTCCTCATTCTGCCTGTTTAAAACTACATTTCTCTCCCCTGTGAAGGTCCACTCACCTTGGCAGCACTCCCTGAACTGAGTCTTTTTGATTGCTCTATCACAGTGGTCTAAATATGAAAATTGCCCGGGCAAAAGTGAACACAATTTATCTTGTATCTCTTGTGATGTGTAACCCTGTATGTGGCTGCTCTAACCTTGATGACGATGGGGTTGTATTGGCACTCAACCTTACCATCTAAATGGGTTTTGAGGTTGAAATGTCAGCCTCAAATCCAAAGTGATGGGTCTTCACCTTTATATTGATGTGTGGATAGAAATATTTTAACTGTGGAACTAAACACACACTCAGACTACACCATTCTGCTTAAAAGAAAAAATTATGTTATGTGTTTAATACATAGTCTCTTGGAAAATGGCCACTTTGCAGAAAAACGAACCAGCTGCTTCTGTGCAGCCCTTAAATTCTCCTTAATGACGTTCAGCCAACATCTGGCTATGTTGCCCCCAAAGAGTATAAAAAATGCATTCAACATTACTTTCAGTGATGATAACAGCGATATGTTGACAGTAATGAGACAACTTGTCCCAGTTGGCTGAGCTGTTTGATAAGATGTGAGAAGAATGTACATCTATACAGGGAATGAACTTTGAATAAAAAATGGTAACATTATTTTTCAGTTTTGCAGCCAACTAGCAATTATGTTTTAGAAGGAAAGTTGTTGTTGTTGGGTAATAATTGCAATACCTCTTTAAAACCTCAAATATATAATTGCTAATTGAATCTTGATTAAAATGTGATTAATTGCCCAAGTACATAGTGCATCTTCTCCTCACTTCTTCTGATCATTTTATTTCTTAAATTGCCTCCCTTAATCAACTCTAACACAGACAGCCTCAGCCTTTTACTTTCATTGTTTCATTGTGGATATAAATTCTGGTCTAGTGCCATCTGGTGGTGTTTTTGTGTTTTGTTATAATTACATTTCAAGTTATTTCTTTGCACATTTTATTAATTCCAACTTCTATGGTGACTATGGCTCCCCCAGTTTGCATAATTTAGGGCCTTTAAAAAAGACTCCGGACCAGTTCTATCCTTCCTTACCTTAATGCTCCACCCACTGTGTCCCAGGCCATGCTATGATTAGTAGCCGCGTGTAGCCTGACTGGAGATGACTGAAGATCTCTGTGAATGAGTAATACAGTTGTAGCCATGGGGCATCCTGAGGACAGGGACGAGCGGCGAGGGGAGGGAGACAGATCAGCTGCAGAGATGAGACCAAATCTGGGGATCTTAATTTAGTGGACCATAATTAAAAATCTGTTTGCCAGTTTTCCTGCTCCCCGCTCCGCAGTCCCACCTCCCCTTGACAATTAAAGATTTAATCACCATCTGTAAAGGGGGGCATCACGGGGAAACTATGTCTGACCCAAAACTTTAAATGCAAGGCGATGCTGTTGAGAGAACCTGTTCGAGTAATGTAACAGTCCGTTTCTGAGTCGAATTCAAATCTCATTTTGGATATCATCACTGATTAAACAAAATGCAGTTGACAACATCAGCTATTATGTTTTAATTTGGGTATGTGCTGTGAAAGCAGCCTGGCATACAAATCTGAAAATAGAAAAGCAGCCATGGGATACTTTCATTCATTTTTTTCCTCACAATAATTGAATTGAGCTAAATTGTAATATCTGCATAAGCACATTTTGTCTATTCAACAGAACAGCTCTCAAACATCCAGAATCTGAAATAGAGCTTGTGTGGAGCCCGTTACACCATGTTCCACTTCCAACAACCTGTCACTTTTTATAAATGCACCCAGAGACTGACAGCCAGCCTTGAGCCATAATATCAAACAAACAAAGCATTTCTACTGGAGTTCTGCTGATGTACTGCTGAAATGAAGATTATTGTGGGGGGTTTGCACACTCTGCAATTAGAGCACAATCTTTTGGATGTTCATTTGCATGGACTGTGTGACTTATCTGAAAACTGATGGCTGATAAGCTCTGCTGATATTTTTTGGCCGATATGTATGGCAGATTTTTATTGTTTTCTCCAAATTATGGAATTTAACTTTATTACAGAATCATTCACAACCCTTTTTACCATAAACCTTTAAAAGAGCTGTGTAGTGATGTTTCCAGCGGTCATCTTTTCTCACTTAAGTGTTTATATAAAGCTTTGGATTTTTTAGGCAGCAGATTGACCAAAACAAAATACTGGCCTTTGCTGGAGATTTGAGGCGGGTAGCCGATGCACTAAAAAGTCCAAATATAATTTGTTAGTGTAATTAGGTATAGGTATTTAATTTTTTTAATAAACACATCAGTTTACAAAACAGTTTGGCTGATGTAACATCATACTGGCTTCAATCAAACATCAACTGTAGCATGATCACAGCACTATGAACCATTTAGATTTATATTAAACTCAAACCTGTTTGAGAGTTATCTATAACCATGCACCCTAGTTTTATTGTTTTTATTTTGTGGCCAGTCACACAGACCGTTGCAAATAAGTAGCTGTCACTGTAAGCTACGGTACTACCTTCATTTAAGTCAAGAAATGTCCTAAATAAAACATCCACTAAGACCTGCCAATATAGTGTAGGGCCTTCCCAAGTAAAGAGGGCATACTGTGATTATGTAATCACAGTATGCCCTGTGTAATATTATGAAGCATTTATTACACAGTACTAGTTGGTCACCATCAAAAGCCTGGCCTGAAACATTAACCGTAACTGAAACAGACCGAAATCAGTCCGAAAAATCTTCGTCCAGTCTGTGTGTTTTAGCTTATCTACATCCTTGACCATGTGGTGTTTCTTGAATCTGAATTGGACTGTGCTGTGAAATGTGGGCCACTAGAATTTATAGTGAATGCTAAGCAATATTCTGATTGTGTGAGTTTACATTTTAATATATATGCAGTTTTGTACTATTGTAGAGACACAGTATCTTGCAACAGTAGGCCTTTGGCCCTCTGAAAAGTATATACATTTTGAAAAAAATATACACTATATTGCCAAAAACCCTAAACCTCAAAAGCTCACCTGCCTTGACTCACATATGAACTTAAGTGACTTCCCATTCTTAATCTATAGGGTTTAATATGACGTCGGTCCACCCTTTGCAGCGTCCAGCAGATTGCCAGATGGAGAAGCGTGATTCGTCACTCCAGAGAACACGTCTCCACGCTTTGTATTGCACATGGTGATGTATGGCTTGGATGCAGCTGCTCATCTCAGCATCCGCTGACCCGCCCCGTCAGTTTACATGGCCTACCACGTCGTGTCTGAGCTGCTGTCGTTCCCAATCGCTTCCACTTTGTTATAATACCACTGACGGTTGACTGTGGAATATTTAGGAGTGAGGTAATTTCACAGCTGGACTTGTTGCACAGGTGGCATCCTATCACAGTACCATGCTGGAATTCACTGAGCTCCTGAGTGACCCATTCTTTGACAAATGTTTGTAGAAACAGTCTGCAGGCCTAGGGGCTTGATTTTATACACCTGTGACCATGGAAGTGATTGGAACACCGGATTATTTGGATGAGTGAGTGAATACTTTTGGCAGCATAGTGTATATTTGAGCCAAGAAGTCATAAAAACAGTGGGTTTGTTTTAAGACATCAGTTGATAGTATTGTGCCTGGGAATAAGTAGCACTGTCGCACATGGGCTGAAGACCAGTTTGACTTAAGGCCTTCCATTACAAGATACCATGTTTTATTGTTTAGTTCTACCCAAGAGGCATTTTGTTCCAATAATAGTCTTGGGTGTCATTCTATGACAAACCAAGCCATTCATGAGGAGACGGTATATTTTTAGACTTGCTACATTCAGTAATTAAGTCCCTTAGTAGACCTGTCGGACTGCATCTACAGGGAAAGGTGGCCATGGAAACTTGAAAGACAGTGACACATCATGAATTACAACTTGCTCTATTTTTGTGCCAGCTTTTATCAGGTCCTGGGCCTTTTCCTGCAGGGAAGCTTTGGATTCTTATACCAGGCACAGGCTTAATGGAATTGATGGCTTGGTATCAACTTTGGCCCTGGAGAGGATGGGGATTGGAACATGGGTTTCAGTGGAACTGTGCCAAACCCCTCAAGTCTCTGTAGCTACTTTGTCAGAGATGACTGGACAGACGGAGGTGTGGGTACGAGAAGTAGTTAAATTAAATTATGATCTTTAGGACCTTTTCACAGATTATGTCCTGTATGTTGTGGACAGATTAGAGTATTTCAGTGCATGCTTTTATGGGCATGATGCCAATTACAGAATGATGAAAACTATTGCCAGTTAACATTTTTCAGAGTAAGATTGAGGTGATCAAGGATGAGCTGGATTTATTTTATTATTTATTCAGGATAAATATTAACTAACAAACCAGGTCAATAAACAAGTGCACATTAGGGCAATAAGTTGTAATTAGTAGTTCTATAAAATGTTAAAATGGTGTAATTCTAGAACTGCAGTTAAACTTTTCTTTGCCGTACCAGCTTGACACAAATGTAAACAAAACAAACACATAATATCAATTAATCCTTCATAGTATTAAAGCAGATATATAGTTTTAGCATGAAGTGTTTCCGTCTAGATGGAGTTGCTTTAGTTTGGAGCCTGAAGCGAGTGAGATTGAAGGCAAATTATATCCCTGATCTAGCAAGAGTCTGGGGTCTTTCTGACGCCTTGCATAAAACTCTCATAAATGTTTGATTGTGTTTACGCTGAGCCAGGCTATGAAAAACAAGTCTCATCATCCTGAATCAGAGATGCCTGCTCTCAGCCCCGGGACAAGCTTCCAGTTGTGTGGAGTTGACAAGAAGAATGGAGAATGGCCTGGAACGCAGTGAGGAATACTGTGCATAGGGCTTTGTATCAGCTGTGGAAAATATTGGTTGGTGCATTCAGGAACAAAAATAATTGGTTTGTGGGAAAGGATTCAGTAACTAGAGTATACACACACAATTGACTTGACTACTTGTACATGCACAGAGAACTCGGAGTGTGCTAAACAATCATATCATGTTTAGGATTAGCACTAATACTTTGCAGCTATAATTGCTAATAAAAAAACAGCTATCATATGTATAACCACACTTTCATTATTGAGTTTATTGGATTGTCATGCTAAGAACTAAGGCATGCTAAGAACTGTGCTACTCAAGTTATTTGTTCTCAGCAGTACTTAAACACTTGAAGCTTGGTTAGATTTTACACTGACTTTAACATAACAAACTAAAACAATAAAACCAGTCCTAGTCCGCAGTCTGTAGTTGTTAATCTAAAATGAGTGAGTCTAATATTTCTCTGGCTGTTTCTTACCTTGTGCAAATGAATGCCTCTCCTTTTGAGCTTTAACACGCTACACATTGTGTGTTTTACTTATCTGTATTATATACAAACCTATCGTACTTGTTGCCATGTGCATATGTTATCTTATTGTCTTCATGTTTTATTGTGATATCTGTAAGATGTTAAATGTTCACTGTGGGCCTAGGGAGCGCTGCAATTTCAAATCCTGTGTGTGCAACCTGTACATATGGCTTTTGACAATAAAGCTGACTTTGAACTTTGAACTTTGAACTAATCTGATCCTAATGTGATGACCTGTACCTGCCCAAGGACTGCAGATGGAAAGTAGCTAAATCTGGCACAGAGCATCTTTTCTTTCAGAGATTAATGTTTTCTGTGCACTGTCCTTGTTTTAAATAAATAAATAATAATAATGATCGGATGCACTGTATGTAGCATGACATCTGAGTACATACCAGCTCCTCCAGATGTGTTTTTGGGGTCTGGGAGATTCGAATCACGACACTTCAATCATAGTTCCTGGGTTTTCGTGCATTTTGAAAAATCTGTTTTTAAATTGGACTAGGTCAGTTATCCAGTCTTCCTGGCGTGCACATAAATGTGAATGTGTAAACATGTAACCGGGATAATTAGAATTAGGCTTGATGTTTTGGACATTAAAAAAAATAATTTTATGGGTAAATTGTGACCTTTTAAAGACATGACACTAACTTAAAAACTGTTTCACTTAAAAAAATGGACAAGACAATTACATTTTACTTATGGTAACTTAGAACATTCAGCAACAACAATACATATTTATAAATGAAATAGCATTTCAGAAAGTGCTGTGCATACAATGAAGGGGGGAAAATGGTCAATGGAATGAAAGAACCAATCAATTTCACCAGAGACTGAAGCATTGTACAAAATGTCACCAACTTCTGATTAGGTGAAATAATAACACTGTCTAGACGCCTTCCTTTTGAGAGACCAGCCTTCAATAAGAGTGGAGCTTGTGTGATACTATTGGCTACACATTCTACTCTCCATGGCTGTGTATTGAATCATGAACACACCAATCTGTCAAGAGGACTTTCTACAAAAGGCGTTCAGGCAGCTTTCCGTTACATATATGAGAACAATGTACTGGTTGATTGTTTAAGGTAGGTGGGAGCATCTGATGATTTACTGGGGAAGGGACAGGCTTGAAAAACAAACAAAATGCCCTGAGCCATCCATATTGTTGTAGACCATAATAAGTGGCTCTGTATGTAGGTATGGCAAGGTAAACTAAAGGTACTGTTCTTCATTGATTTTACCAGTCATTACTACCCTACAAGAAGATGTTTTTCAGACATGACACAGAACATGAAAACAAAGACACAAAAATATCAATAAATACATACTAAGTGTTAAAAATTCCGCAGTACATCTGCTAGTTCAGTAACAATATATTTAGTTCAGGCATTCCTAGGCAGCTCAGGGGTCCTTAGCACCATGGTAACGCTATTACTGGCACCATGATAATTCTGTTACTGCTAGCCTAACTGTAGGCTGCTGTAGCTTCAGCTCCTTACCTTTAACCTATCCAAGTCTGCGTCTATGATAGAAGTGGGTTTGTAAATATTTATATAATTGTTTCTTTCATTGTTATGTAATGGACTGATGCTAATTAACTTGATTACTGTGATTAATTTACATATTTTGGATGATTGTTGACGTAAACTGTTTTATGTGCTAGCTATTACTTCTCTAGCTGTGTCCCAATTCGAAGGCTGCAGCCTCCGAAGGCTGCAAAGACCGGGTCTTCCGAAGGCTGTAAAGGCTGCAGCCTTCAAACTAGCCTCCGCGGACCGCAAGACCGTTGCCAAAATGGGACAGGTCCAGCCCACGGAGCCGCTCCCGTCGCCCAGCAACCGAGACACGCTGCTAACACTAATGTTAACAACACGCACCACGCAGATTACGCACACGGATCAATAACAAAGATTATTTTGAGACCAAGTTATTCTAATAATTCTCATCCAAATCTTGTAGCTAAAACGAAAACTTATGTTTATCTTTTGCAAAACAAAACTGTTATACAATAGTACATTGTTATAGCACATGTAATTAGTTACTATCAAAAGAGACATCAAATAAGTGGCACATTTCACCATGATTCAAATGTTAGTATAGACTGAAAAACATTCCGATAAACTTATTATGAGCAATGATATGTTTTCAGTTTTGTCTCACACACTTGTTAAGATCATATAAGGCCACATTTATCATGGGACACTTCCTCAGTGATTAAACTGTTTAGGTGCTCCTCAGCTAAGATAAAAAAAACAAAAAACAAACTACTACTACATTTTACTTCTGCAGTAAATTACAAGTTAAACCTAAACTTTATGGACACATCACTATTGGGACACATTAGGGACAGCAGCAGAATGTGCAGGAGGGAGGCCTGATGCAACCAATAGAGGCCCCAGAGGTCTTCTGCAGTCTGGACCTCCTTCTCAGTGAGTCTGGACTTCCTCCTCAGTGAGTCTGGAGACATGACCCAGTGCACTTGGACCACTCAGTGTGATGTATCTCTTGTCTTCTGGAGGAGGAAGAGCAGAATGGGCCTTACGTCTGATTGGTTGAAAGTCCTCTCCTGCAGAGTGAAAACCTGTAATGACACACACATTAAGAAAACTCCAAAACTATTAGACGAAAATGAGGTTCAAAGTGCATGCACATTCAGATCCAAGGGCCGTTTATATAAATCGAAATAGCTAAATTAGGAATATATAGAGGAATTTCACACATTTGAGAAATGCCTATTTTCACAATTTAAATAATGATTTCAATATGAGCATGATTAATTTGCAGCGCTTATTATTACTGGAGTAATAAAGCAACATGCAACATACCTAATCAGGGGCAGGAGTCTGGGTCAGGTCACCTCCAGCGCAGTGTTAGCTTTACTTTGTCATCTGCATTTGACCCATTTCATGACTCATGAACGTCTTATCAGCCAACAGTTCTGTGACCCCAGCAGTGTGGTGTCCTCATACAGGAGACTGCAGATGAGAAAAGAAAATTCATATAAAACATTTCAAACAGTTTACTCATCGTTATGATATTAGATGTGATAGGCATAACAGACACAGGAGTGTAGTATCTACACCAGTGTCTGCACCTGTTAAATGAGCCTAATGTCCAGCTTAAATCTGACCTGTCCAGGCAGTGTTATTTACTCTTCACTTTACAAACATGCACGGATTGTAAAAAAATTATTCCCAGAATAAAATGCATACGTTGGATGCTTGTATAACATGATTTACAAGTAAATATAAGCTTTGATATAGTCAAACTGTGTCTTTTAAGTTTAATGCAAGAAATAATGTGTGTTTTTATCTTACCTCCGAGCTACACTGGCCAAGTGTTTACGTGTTTACATGAAAACGTCCTCCTCGTAGCTTCATTAATCCCTCTGTGGTCTTCTCTTTCCCTGACAGTAAAAACATTATTAGTGTTTGATGGAAATCTGTCCATATATGAAAGTTTGAGAGTACTTTTCATCGTCTTAGCTGCAGATTACTAGCCAAACTTTTACCTCAAAGCTCAGAGGTTCACACAGTTAAAAACAAATGTATTTGACAGTTTTGTGGTTTATGGCCGTATTTTACATTTACAGTTTGTTAGTGATGATTTCCTAAAGTTAAAAGTGTGTACTCACATGTTTTCTCCGCTCTCCGGACGGGCTTTTTGCTTCGTGTTTTCGTTGATCTGACTGCTGCGCGCGATGCATGATGGGATATAGGAGAAGGATACTCAGATGTGTCCGTTGTTCACGGCCCGATCTCCATGGAAACAAGACCGGTTTTCAGGCTGCATCTGAGGGCTGCATGAAATGGGACAGGCCTTGTTGCGCCGGAAGTGACGTGTGGGGCCAAAAAACCAGCCTTCGGAGGCTGCAGCCCTCGAATTGGGACACGGCTTCTGTCAGTTATTTTAGTTAATAATATGATTTAAATGTGCTTATAGATTACCAGATGAAAGGATAGGACAGACGAAAGGATAGATAAACAGACAGATGAAGAGATTGAAGAAAGGACATTAAAGGCTCCACAAATTCATTCAAGTGTCCGTCTTCACTCTCTCTGGAGTATTGTTTTGGATGAAGTGTCCCAGCATACAACGCATACACTTTACAGTCCTAAGATATCTCCAATAGTAAGTAAAATTAAGATTTGACAGGAGCTGAAAAGTTACTTATAGTACTTATTGTACTATTAATAATGTAGCAACATAAATGTAGCAAAACATTAGACTCTAAAATTTTAAGTTAATTCATACAAAGTTAGTTGGTGGCATGCCTGTGCTGCTAAATATGACGACTGAACTGAACATGCCCAGTGAAATAATACTGTTGTATTTGTACTTGTTTTTATTGGGCGATAATGACAAAAATGAATATCTCAATATTCAGACGATCTTATGTCAATCCAGCAGAAATGGATGTCCAACACAAAACAGTCTTGGCTTATGATCACACTAAACCTGTTACATCTTCCTTATGTGATTTGCAGCAATAGCACAAACTGCCCGCCAACTTCCACCACATGGCACTGCAGCGCCTCATAATAATAGACCATCTGTCTTACCTGTTAATCACTATCAAGCTCTGCCTTTCCCAGTATACAAGGATGAATGTGTCTCATAAAGTCACAACTTCTCCCTCACATTAAAGTTGCACTTCAAACAATCTTTGACAATATGTGAAGACATTTTTGGGCCTGGGAGAGGTCGTACTGCTCCCGCAGTGATGAACAGTTTTGGGGTTTTTTTTGAATCTCTGAGACTCCCTTGGCACTTCACTCACCCAAGTTAAGAGACAAGCTGACAGCAATCTACAAATGCTACAAGTACTTTTACTGAGAAAGTAACTAATAGAAACAATGAAGATGAAACCAAAGTGCAGCAATTTGCACGTATCCAGATTAAACATGGAACAGACTTAATGTTGTCATTCATTTAGGGTTTGGGTTAGGGTGGCTCAAAAGCATTTTCATAGACCTTTTACACTCTGCCCTTGCCCATATCATGTCTACTATTCAAAGTGATGCCTGGCACTTTTCACTGGGATGTTTTAAGGAAGTGGATTTGTGACTGATAGTTGTAATTAGTATCTTGCTGGATGAATGTGCACAGTGAAGGACCCAGTGTTGCAGGCGAATCAAGAGTTATCCATCAAGAGTAGACCAATCCATGGTCAAGTGTTCTTTTCACCCACAAAAATCCAAATTAGGGCTGCAGTGAATGATCAACTAAAGCCCAGTACAAACTACAGGATAGTTTGTCAGATTTAGATCCCAAGTAGCTTTTTTTTTTTTTTTTTTTTTTTTTTTTTTTTTTTTTAAATGACTGCAATATAAACGTTTTAAATACACCTTCAGGTTTGTTTGTTGTAGATAATTGCAATTTAGCACATATATTTCAAACATCCTGTCTGACAAAATGCATGTTGACTTGGGTTCAAGATGATTAGGTTAATGACAAATTATAGGCAATAGCTAACTACAGTCTTCAGGAATCGGGTCCTCAGTGTGAGCTAGGGCTGGGATATATATATCGATATTTTAAATATATTGATAGAATTTTGCGCAAGATATAAAGTTGGCCATATCATAATATTGATATAATGTAATCCTGTGAAAATGGAGCCGCTCTGCTGCTCAGCCTGTTTGTTTCCACAGCTCTCGGCTCTTCCTCCTCTCAGAGCACAGAGCTGTAGCCTGGACTAAAGCTGTCCACTGGGACATGCAGGAACATATATCCAGGATTCATCTGAGGCTTTATTTCACTCACATTTGACTTTTTAGGAAAAGACACTCACACGTCTTTTTTTCTGTGTCCGCTACAGACGGTGTCATGTTACTCGGCATTTATTGCAAAATGCACTCAGACACTGTTCCAAACAAACACCACGCTATGTTCCCACGAAGGAAAGGGAGATGTGGGCTGCAGCTTCTTTCATAAATGTTTACTAAGGAGCTAAGTTATTAGCATCAGGTGCTGCTAACACATGGCTATACTGTACGCTGTATGCTGCATTGTTGTCTTAGTGACATTTTTTCATTTTCCACCCTCTTTAAAATAAACTGTCTCAGAAATGCACAAGCGGTACATATATTATATATAGAGATATAAAAAATGTTATCGAGATATACATTTTTGTTCATATAACCCAGCCCTAGTGTGAGCGAACACAACCAGTGTGTCTGTCTGGTGATGAAGTTCAAGCTTACAGTTAAAATGGAGAGAACACTTCCCCAATTTGAGAGGATGGAATCCTGAATTGGATATGGAGAATTAATAATTGAAAATACTGCAGTGCCATACAGGCAGACATGCGCGAGCTCCACTCTCAAACTTGGAGTGAGTTATCGGCTTCCAAAAGGTCAAGAGGTAAAGATTTTTTTTTTCTTGTTGAAATTTAATGCCACAGTGCTGAGTATGCCTTCCTTATATGTTTAACAATGTAGGCCTAGAAAATGTATATACATAGTGGAATAGTATTTTTATAGTAAAGAATAAAATGTGTACAGGTAAAGGTCAGATATGTTTTAGATAAGGACTTGGGCACATAGTGTCCTCACATATGACTAAAGCTACTCCAAGGCCTTGTGTGTATTCAAGAAGGTCATCAATCACGCCGGCTTCTTAGCTGTTTGGACTCGACATGATTTAGGTGGTCCTAGTTTACACAGCTTTGCATATAATCACTTGCCTTAAAGAGCTCTAAGTACGCTGAGGAAATTCAGCCGCATGTCGCCTCTTTGTCATTTTAGTTCGAGGAGAGGTATGACTGATCGTCCCAGACTTGATCGACTACTTTGCATGACATACAATCAGATAAAATGGCCATCACTTGGGCTCTATCACTTCATAAATCACCACTGAGATATGGAGAAATATGTATTCTCATTCTCGATAAATCATGGTTATCCCTCATCTAAGAGTCAATTATCTAATGCACAACAAATGGCTCGGCTATAACCTTGAAGACGGGGGATACATGCACTGAGGTCAGACAGTTGGCTTGTTGGATCTCGTCGTCTTGTACCCACTGCATTTAAAAAAAAAAAAAAAAAAAAAATCAAGAGGGATTTATGGAGATTTTAATGCACTTTTGAAAAAGTTTTATTTGGGACCTCCTACCGAGTCACTGATTTATTCATTTCACTTTGACAAGAGTAAGCGATTGATTTGTCAGTTAGAAATAGGAAATTGAATCAGTTTCATCACAGAGCATATATAATGATGTTTTATTTCCCCAGAATGCAATTGGCATGTGTGAAGAACAACTTGCCTTACTTGAAGACATTTTTTGATAACAACAATGCTGATCTGATGTTCAAAGATATCTGGTTGCTGTGTTCAAAATAGGCAGTATATTAAATAGCCCACATTTCTATATCTTCCATTTTCTAACTAGATACACTATATTGCCAAAAGTATTTGTTCACCCATCCAAATAGTCGAAATCAAGTGTTCCAATCACTTCCATGGTCACAGGTTTATAAAATCAAGCACCTAGGCCTGCAGACTGTTTCTACAAACATCTGTGAAAGAATGGGTTGCTCTCAGGAGCTCAGTGAATTCCAGTGTGGTACTGTGATAGGACGCCACCTGTGCAACAAGTCCAATTGTGAAATTTCCTTGCTCCTAAATATTCCACAGTCAACTGTCATTGTATTATAACAAAGTGGAAGCGATTGGGAACGACAGCAACTCGGCCACGAAGTGGTAGGCCACGTAAACTGACGGGGCAGGGTTAGCGGAGGCTGAGGCACATAATGTGCATAGATCACCAACTTTCTGCAGAGTCAGTTGCTACAGACCTCCAAACTTCATGTGGCCTTCAGATTAGCTCAAGAACAGTGCGTAAAGAGCTTCATGGAATGGGTTTCCATGGCTGAGCAGCTGCATCCAAGCCATACATCACCAAGTGCAATGCAAAGTGTTGAATGCAGTGGTGTAAAGCACGCCGCCACTGGACTCTAGAGCAGTGGAGATGCGTTCTCTGGAGTGACAAATCACGCTTCTCCATCTAGCAATCTTATGGATGAGTCTGGGTTTGGAGGTTGCCAGAAGAACGGTACTTGTCTGACTGCATTGTGCCAAGTGTAAAATTTGGTGGAGGGGGGATTATGGTGTGGGGCTGTTTTTCAGGAGCTGAGCCCTTTAGTTCCAGTGAAAGGAACTCTGAATGCTTCAGCATACCAAGAGATTTTGGACAATTCCATGCTCCCAACTATGTGGGAACAGTTTGGAGATGGCTCCTTCCTCTTCAACATGCACAAGGCAAGGTCCATAAAGACCTTGATGAGAGAGTTTGGTGTGGATGAACTTGACTGGCCTGCACAGAGTCCTGACTTCAACTCGATAGAACACCTTTGGGATGAATTAGAGTGCAGACTGAGAACTAGGCCTTCTTGTCTATCATCAGTGTGTGACCTCACAAATGTGCTTCTGGAAGAGTGATCAAAAATTCCCATAAACACACTCCTAAACATTGTGGACAGCCAGACAGAAGAGTTGAAGCTGTTATAGCTGCAAAGGATGGACTGACATCATATTAAACCCTATGGATTAAATACATGAATAAAGAGTATTTGCGAAAGACTAGCCCTATACTTAACGTACCTAAATTTGCACCATGCAGAACTAGGCATTCACATTAGTTGGATCCTTCAGTGCTATTTAATTCTTAAATATTAGAAATTATTTCATGCTATCTGGGTAGCATAGTTTTATCTTTGCTTTTTTTTATTATGACTCGCCTATTTCTCTCCCAGCCAAGTCTGCCTGCACTTATCTTAACATCTCTCTCTCCATTCTGTGGTATGTGGTAAATGGACCTCCGCACAGAAAATTCAGTGCCCTTCCGAGACAGGTTTGCTCAGATACAATCTCACTGGCTGCGGGCTTCTTTGCCATAGGGGATGTTTATCAGTGATTGCAGGGCACTGATTTGACTGCTAGGGTCAGTTTCTTCCACTTGAGGTCCATCCCGTGGCTATCCTCAGCAGGAGATTTTTGAGGTATATTGTTGTCTGTAGAGCTGCATGTCAGTGACCCTCAAATCAATTAAGAACACTTGCAGTACTGTTATTAACTGTATTACCTTTTTCTACCGGGTTGTGGGTATTGCTGAAATCTGTTTTATGAAAAGACTTGGTCAAGGGGCAGTTGTAAAGGGGAAAAGTAGAGAGTTGGTTGAGAAATAGCAAAAGTCACACTGATGGCACACTCTCACCTTCATCAAGTTCCTACCTCAATCTGTCTTGGCTCTGGCTCCAATGCCCCTACACACTCCACCCTTCTGCTATTTGATATTGGTAGTTATTTTTGTGTTTGGTACAAGGTTGTCACAATAGGTGTACTAAAATTTGAAACTCTATTCCAATACTAAAGAATAGTGTCAGTGCTGTACATCTATTTTGATAATGGGATGATGATTAAAAAAGAAATGTTTTGATGATAAAGGGAATTTTTCAACAAAAAAATAAGCAGCTGTTTTTATATAGGTAAAGACCATGCTACATTTTCCAATTTTTGTGATACTTGTCAGTACTAATACTTGTTCAAATGAGTATTGATACTAGTTTTAGTGTCAGTACTAGTTTTAGTATATTTAGTTTCTGGTAGGGATGGGATGGTATGAAATTATGTGGAGTTGTGTAATTTATAATTCTTAACGAGAACAAGGGACTTTTTCAGTAAAAAAGTGTTGGTATACTGCTGTATATTGCTCCTTGGTTATATCCTACTTTGGTCTGCAGAGACTTGGTGAAATGCAGATCAGTTAATATCAGGGCAAAGCTGCAGTTTGGTACACTAAGATAGGCACACATATGATTTTAAATATTATTAAATATATTTAGTAAAATATTATTGGAAAAATACTGTAGGCTTTTGATATGTAGTTTGACCAAATATAATTATAGAATAAATGGATTTTGTTAGCAATTTTAGCCAGTAATGTGCTTCTGCTCATCGATCACCTGAGTGGGTTTATCAATACAATGTAATGCCATTCAGGTCTGCGAAGAGGTTGCTTGTGCATAGATTTTCTGTTTTTTGTTCTCAGGTTCATCTTTCCACATTTTTTAACATTTCTTGTAATTTTCCATGTTTTCAAAATTATTTATAAGAAATTTTACTTTTTATCTAATTTCTACTTAAATCTCACTTATAGCTAACTTATTAGATAACTTATTTGTGGTGGCGCATACCCTTTTGAAGTTTTGCTTCAAAAGGGTATGCGCCACCACATTTTTGTTTTAGCACTCGTAACTTCCAATAGCTTAGTTTCATTGGCTTAAAAGGTGAGCGGTCAATGTATGTCCCAAAGGTGAGGAACTTAGGAGTGAGGGATGGTCATTGTTGGCATTGTATTTGCAGCTTGGTGTTAGAGCAGCATGATTGTACTCACATGAGATTTTGGAACCAAAATGTTTTAAAATGGCCAATCAAGTAATTGAAATATGTAATTTTAGCTTTTGCGAGATGAATTAAAAATCGTATGGGAAAAGAGCTAAGGCTGGTATGTTTACTCCAATTGGAGTCACCTTGTCCTTTGAACAGTGTTTGTAGATGAAGGGTTCCTTTAAAATTGACTTAAATGAAATAAAGTCTGTTATTGTAAAAGCTCACCAAGCAAAATCTGTTAAAATCCAGCAGTGGCGATCCAGAACAGAAGCCACTGTCCACACATGTCCTTCTTTGAAAGCTCCATGCATCAGAAAAAGACAAAATTCCATCTGCTCTGCGTTCTGGACGAACACTTGTAAATCCCACAACTGACACCAAATTGTTTTGGAAAAATTATATATCTCTTGATGATAAATAATAATCCAATTGCAAAGCCCGATGAGTTTTTGGATTTCAGAAAAAAAGTTTTATTCTTATTGCAGCGGATATGGACAGGGCCTAGGCTTGTCCTGGCCACAGACCAACAGCATTTCAGCGTCCCCACCTCAGATTGGGTTACTTATGTACTTTTACACTAAAGAACAACAAAGGGTTTCCTGTCGGGTGGGGACAGTGTCTGCTGAGCCTTTTCACATGTTAATGACTGGTCTGGGTCTCGGGTAGAAATCACATTAATTTACACAGACTATGATAGAAGTATTTTCTTCACAATATAAATTTCCATCACAGCACCATATAGAGTTATAAAATGACTGACTTCAAACTGCAATGACACTTTTTATTGAATGAGAGGAACGACTCATTCTTAGTGAGTCTTCTTCCTAGAAAAGAATTTTCTAATCCACCTGGTGAAGTGGCAGAAGGTAGATCTGCCCCTGGATCTGGGAGGAGAGAGCGGCTCTGTACGAACTCTGAACTCTAGAGCATCAGGGTGCTCTACTGTGTCAGGAGTGTGTACTTTATCAATCTCCACTGCATCAGGCTCTACAGCAACAAGAAGCTCTACTGCAGGATGAAGCTCTACTGTATCAGGGAGCTCCAAATACAATATATTTGGAGTCTGAACAGTATCATGGAGCTTTACAGTATCACTCAATCAACAACTTTATTAATCTCAAAGGACAATTCAGTTTGCACATCTCTGGTCGTGCACAATCCATAAATAAATAAAATAAAAAATCGAATACATACAACACACGCTATACATTCGAACTTCAGTGCATTGGGGACACAATAGCAAATTTACTTTCCATTTAAAAGCTTTATGGCAGAAAGAATAAAACATTTAGCGTAGCGGTTGGTCTTTTATTGTGGGGTGACATATCGCCTCCCAGAGGGCATTTGCACAAACTGTGACCGCAGTACATGGTTAGGCTGGCTCAGTATGGCCTTAGTCTTTTGGAGTACCCTTTGTCACCTGAACACCACTGATTTTGCCACACACTTTCACAATATGGTTCAGACTGTTCTTATCTTTCACAGATAACCCATAAAACCAACAAATAAAAAGTCAAGAAACTTTCGATGAAGGAATGATAAAAGACACATAAGAGTTGAGCTTCTGCATCAAGTGAACCTGCTGCTGTCCTTGTTTGATAATTTTCTCAGCGTTCTTATCAAACCTTAGGGAGGAATCAAACACATTCCCCAAGTACTTATAAGAGTTCACCATTTCTACTGCTTCCCCATGGATAAAGCTGGCTATTGGACTGTGAACTTTTTTCCCCTACAATTTCTTTGACCACGTTTAAGTCCAAATGGTTATTATTACACCATTCAATGAAAGCAGGTAGAGCTTGGCCATGGTCTGAGTTTCCTCCCTGCAGAAGAGAGTAGGGCAGTATCATCTGAAAATTTTATAATGTAGCTGCCCTCATTTGCAGACCTACAACTGTCTGTACACAAGATATAAAGCAGCTAAGACAATACACAATACAAATAGAAAAAAAAAGAATGAAAATCCATCAGCTCTGGACGTGGTGGGGCCAGCTAAACATTAGCCAGTAGATAACGAGGCTACCTCATCTGTGAATCTGTGTCTCCCCAAGAACAGAACTCCCCAAAGAACACTTGGACTCAGAAACCCTGGACTCAGAACCCCCCTGACTCCCCCCAAAAAAGACTTTCTTGCACTTTTGCACTATTTACCATTTATTACGCATGGGATAGTGAGATACATAATTTCCATTCTTTGTATGATCTGTGTATGAAGAATTGAACTTTGAACTTGAACTCAACTATAATTAACACTGTCCATCAAGACACTTACTTGAAGGTCTCAGGGATGTTTTTAGGGTTAATGACCAACATTTTAAGGCGATTGATTACATCCCAGGCCTGAGACAATGACCAGACAAAGGGTTAGTGCATAGAATTTAGCCATTAGTTTATAGAAAGTGTTACGTTATCAGATCAGAATAAGAAAATAGGAGCTTGATTTGGCATTATGGTGCAACATAATTAATGAATAATAATAGTAAATAAAATATATACTATGATTAAATAAGGGCATGAATAAAAAAATGTAAATGTTTGTGTTAAATAGAAATTGAATAATTAAATATGATTATTTTGCATCTTACCAGATTCAGAAGAAGTTTTTTGCTATCCTCAGCACCCCATAATAGATACTGCCATTGTCCGACTTACATGTTAATGTTAAAACATATTACAGTTTTAAACAGGATGTAACTCAGTGTACATGGTGGGACTTCTGCCGCTCCAGGAGTGCACTGACGTGCACATGTGACCAGTGGTGACGGCTCGAGACATCTGGCCCACCCTCTGCAGCCAAAACGGCTCCAGGACCATGGCCATCTGAGTCACAGAAGGAAGAACAAACCATGTTACAGTTATTACAGTTATATTCTCAGACATTGATAGTAATAAAGTGTGACTTGCATCGGTTTCATGAGAAGGCACGTGCCATCAGGTCTGCAGGGCAGAGTCATACAACGGTGTTCTAAACAGATCCTAAAACAATGGCGGAAAGAAATATCATTAAATCAGAACTACATATAAACTTTATAGGAGCATGGTTCCTGGTTATTGTTGTTAGGGTTGAAGCACACATGGTTCTAACCTGTATTTTTTTTTTTTTTTGTGAACATGTGAAAAATACACAGGAAAATAATGAAACTTTTGCAACAATAAATACATCTTAATTAATAAACCAGAGTGTAAAAACAGTACAATAGATTTGTATAAGTCCAAATCTGTGGTCTGATTGTATATTCATGGCTTTATCAGCTTCCCATTGTGACATTTTGAGGACTTTTCATCTCACAAAATATACAGTATAATATTTAGGTTTATATTGTTAATCGTTACGCCAACAGTGTTTAAGTAAAGCCACATATCTGGATATATTTTTTGACAACCCTATGGATTGAGCAATTCACAAACTTCACAGTAACTTTGGGCCTAGTTTCAGGACTATGGCTTGTGAATAGCACTGACAGCTCATTCAAAATATTGTCAGTCATCTCCAATCAATTTTGAACATTTTCTTACACAGCTTTGAAGACTTATGCCAGTTTCATAATTGTCGTTAGTTGCACTGCAGTTATATTGCAAGGTACTCATGAAATTCGGATTAACATGGATATAAATAAGCAGAGATTCTGATAGTTCGGCAAAGCTGCAGCTGTTTTTCAGAATTAATAGTTAAAGAGTTGCCTGAATGAGTTTAGGTAATGTGGGATGGAGAATAGCACATGTGTAGGCTGCTGAATTTGTGAGATTTGTGATTTACAGTAAACATCTATTCTGTTCCACCAGCACCCCTCCTGTGGCTTCAACACACCTCACTCTCCACTTACAACAGTTCATGCAGTTTAAGCATGAGTAAGTGTGACCTCTTTTCTCTTATATGGGGCAGCATTCAAATAAGGTAACCTGTAGGAGACTCTGATTAATCCTTCCCCCTATCTCACTGCCCCTGTTCTTTACCCATGAGCTCAGCAGAATCCAATGACTGTCCCAGAAACAAATGCCATGCTTCTACACCAGCAGTGAAGTAGGCGATGTATTTATAGAGGCCAAACACAATGCCCATTTCTGCTGACATCAGTTATGTAGTTGGTTAATCTAACAATAATCTAAAACAGTTCTTGTATCTGTATACTATATCCAGGAATGTGTCATATATTCAGTGAACTGTTGTAAAATGCTGTATTCCTTTTTGCTATATAGCAAAACAGGTCAGGTAAAATAAAGTAATAATTAATGAGTAAAAATACATAAAACCAAAGCCCTCTCATGAAGGCCTCCTTGTGACTCTTAGTTCACAAGTAGGAATCCGTTTACACTACCGGTCAAAAGTTTGGACACTTTGTCATCTGTTTCTTCTTTATTGCCATGATCATTTACATTGTAGAATATCCTGGATGAAGATAGCAAACATTGAATGAGAAGATGTGTTCAAACTTTTGACTGGTAGTGGAAGTATATATTATGAAAATAAAAAAAAAATTACCTTGCATTGGCTTCACATGTTGGTCCTAAAAATGTAAATGCATGCAAATACAAATCATGTAGGAAAAAGGACCCATTTTGTTCTTAATACTTGACTGTACTTATTACGATAATACACATTTGTCTAGTTCTAAACACTTGTCTCTGCTTTTACAAATACCACTTTTGGTTCAGTAATATTTTCATTTCATGGTCCATTTCACGCTTTAGTGCAGGTACGGTGTGTTCACATGAAGGTGACTGATCTGGAAAAAGTGTGTCTCAAGTGGAAGAAAAATGGCTGGATTTGTTGATGAAGGAAAAAAGTGTGGCATGATGAAAGAGTGATGGAGGGATGTACAGTGATGGAGGAATGCAGGCTTGATGAAACGATGGGCTTGTGGGAGTCCAGGTCAGTGGCTGAACTCTAAAAGCACCCAGTTGATCACGCAGTGTCAAGGATGTGAGTGGAGCGAGATTGTGGACAGGAGATCTACGGAGAAAGATGGCACTGCAGTCAGAAAGAATGCACACCATTTGGAGCAGATTGAATGATCTGTTTCAGGAAGTGGTTCAGCACATATATGAATGTATGTGTGGCCCTCTCCTCCAGCTTCATTTCATGCACTGTCTCGCAGCCATCACTCCTCACAGGGAGGCACTGGATTGCTTACCCAACGCATTTGACGGACGGCACATCAGCGAGTCGCATCGATCTGGGAGGTTTGGTGGGGGGCGCGTCAGAGGGGAGAGAGGGGTTGGGTGGTTGTCACAGACTGAGAGATGGAGGATAGTATCAGGCATGCAATCTCACCGGCAGGGACCCCGGCGTGGAGGATAGGTCGGGGCCATCCATCTCTCTGCATTACCCTTAGCCACAAGGACATTAAGCCAGTGGGATAAGGGTTTGTCTAGGGGTGTTTAGAGCTGCGTCTGCTTATCTCTCTGCAGGTACCACGAAGCTAGAAGCCAGTGTACACCCAGCCACATGGGTACAAGGCAAGGCGTGAGGGCACACTTGTACAGGCTTTGCTAGTACTCTACTGTGCCAAGCTGTTCCTGCTGAATGCATACTACACACTTTTCGTAAGCTTGCCTCATATGGGCATAACAGATTTATGACATTTTGTTTGGCAAGAGCTTCTTGTGCTTGAACAACTTGATATTTTTTACACTTGTATATTAGCAAACATGTAACAATGCAACGGTGTCAAAGAGTTTCCCCAAATATTCTAAAGCTGTACTGTTGACCAATGCATCTCAGCAACAATCATTTGATCTGAGCCCTGCTTGATTTTGAAGGGAGCATCAAAACTCCACTTTGTACCATGTGGTGCCAAAGCTGCTTTTTCAGCTTTGTAAAACTGGACCTATTTGCCACTTTAATCATTCAATATCAAACCAAATAATAGGTCATGACCAGCACATTGTGGCATTACAGCCTCCAAGCCAGAAGGTCCCAGGTTTTATTTCGGAACTGGGTAGGGCCCAGGTTTTTGTTTCCGTAGGTTTCCTCTGGAATTCATGTGATGTTATATTTTATAGTTACCTAACAATTTTACATAAACTAATGTAAAGCATTCGGTGGCAACACTAAGATAATCTGGCAATAATTTACACAGTTAATAATAAATAACACATTTTAATATAATTTAAATATTTATTACAATTGCAAAGACAGAGCAGAACATAAACAAAGCAAAAACATTGAGGGATAAATTGTATGAAAATAACACTTTTTAGACTGAGAGGAATAAAGGTCAACACAATTTTTTTACCTTGTCCACTTTGAGCAACTGGAGCCAAATGCTATTATTGTCACAGAAAGTTCAACAACTCCAGTTTCTATAACACAGTTAGAACACAGTGCACCAGTTGGTGGCTTTGAAAAGTGCCTTGACGCAGGGGTGAACCACACTGTGCACTGTCCCTGTCTCAAATGGGTGTGCCAGTGTGATAAGGCAGATAAAGCTCAGCACTGATGGGCCCTTTGAGGACCTGCTAAATGAGACTGGATACAAGAGCGATATGCAGTGTTTTTCTGCTTCTCCATGTGAGCAGACCACCTGGCAGGACACTCCTAATGTGCCCCAGTGTGGAACTCCTCCGATCAATGTATCCCTCCATCAGGCCTGTGTGTTACTGATTAGTCACACACAAATACACAGCCATATCAAAGTCTTATCTGCTGGCTTTCCTAGAATGAAACAAAACAAAGTGCCAGTTCACCCTTGAACTGGAGAAAAAAGTCTCAAATCATAAACCTTCCAATGTCGGTGCTTACTGAGACAGCCATAATGAGCAGCAGATGGTGATCCTGCCTTAATTGTAATTATAAAAGTTGCAAGGGAAAGCAGGCAACAGATGACCCTTTTTATTTGACATATGCATAAATCAAACATTATAGTCATCCTGTTGTTTCCATATGCTACAGAGATGTACTTTAACACAATTTGTGAAGATTACAATTACCTTACGACAGCAGTTTGGATGCAGCCTAAGAAGCGCTTTCATATTTTTCTCACTTGTGTATTGCATGAAACAGCCCCACAACAATTAGACCATCAATAAACCAATAGACTCGTGTTTTTTATTTGTACAGTTTTGTAGCTATTTGGAAATTCTTGCATTTTTTTTGCATTTACTGCAGCTAACGGTATAAATATTTTATCTTTACCCACAAGTTTTAATTTTATTACAAATTAATATAATTGAACAGAGCAGACCAGTCTAAGTCTAAGTCTAAGTCTAGACCAGCACACCCGTGAGAAATCCAGCTTCATCATTTGCCAATGTGCTTAGTGCTCAGTTAACAGATCACATTTTCAAAATTTATTTGTAAGTGCTTTGTTGGTGTTGTCCATAGTTTTCCCCCTTTTGTGTTTTAAGCTAAACTTTACTTGCATTGTCCACTAACAAAACAGTGACTGTACTGCAAAACCCTCATTAGAAAAACTCATCAGCAGCCTTGTTAGATAAAACATCCTTATTGCCATTTAAAGTTTGCAGTTTTGCAATTCCGATAACCCATCCTATCTAACATAACATGACTGTGTGCTTTGCATTTCCACTGCTCAGAGCTGCAGTGTGTCAGTGTGTGATCAAGGAGAACAGCAGGCTGTCCATTTCACAGTGTAGTCCACTGGCCACAGCTGCCACGTGTGTGTACGTGTGTGTGTTTGTGTGTGGGGCTGTGCTTGTACTTTACACAGTTGTCCTTGCAGTGTGCTTGTGCACGCCTGCTGGGAGTATTTACTTCCATCTCCATGTCTCTGTAATGCATATGTGCCTGTTTAACACAGAGCAGCTCTGTTTGATCCTGGGGAGCTCAGTGGCTTTGATATACTTTCGCAGCAACACAGGGGAGAATGAACTTGTCAAGAGACCCCACCGAAGGCCGCAGACTTAACATGGTGGATATAAGGTGCATGTGTTGTTTGAATTGCACCAACAGTCATAGAGACCGACAGAGTCCTTTGAAACATGTTGCTCTTTTGTGCCCTCGACACAGCAGCAATCTCTGCCATGTCAATAAGAATGGAAGCAGCCTAGATTTTAATGGGAATATAATCTCCCACCTATTTGTTCTTTCTTTGGCCCTCGCTGTGTTTGTCTGTGATTCAAAAAACACAGATGAAATAGCCGCTGCCCAAAGAGGAGCAGAATAAAAGGCAAAATGGGATGTGTATTTTGCCAAGCTCAATTTTTTTCAAATTTGTGATAATTCTCAGTTTTATCTTAAGTGCATATGCTCCCCACACCTACTGCATAAATAAAACACTGGTTGCCAGCAGGATACAAATGCCGTCATTGCCACTGAGTGGGGCTGTGTGATCAATATTTAAAATTAATAATCTCCATCTATGATGCTATTCCGTCTAAACCATTTAACGTTATACATTGCATTTGACTACCAACTACAGCCAATGGTACATCATTTCCGAGGATGCCAATATACAGAAGAAAAAAATAACTAAATATAGAAATTCTAGAATAAATCTTTGCACTTACATTATCAATTACATTAGTCATTATTTTCACTGTCAAAATACATATACTAAATCATTTTCTGTACAAATAACCTGAAGAAATACCAAGGAATACAACTTTGTATACGGTACACAGAGTTGTATAAAAAACCTGTTCAAATTGTTGTCAGAACCTAGGAACTATATCTGTACTTATCGGCAATACAAATTCATAATGTAATATGTATTGTTTGTTCTTATACCATTTGCATCGAGATGATTTCATTCTAAATTTAGTGCACTGACCCACTTGAAAATCGCTCATCCTTTTGTTCATTCTTACACAAGCATGTCGCTGCGCTGGTGGCATATTGTATCCCTGCTGCTTTATGAGGTAGTATTTTCTCAGCAGCCGAACTCATAAAGGCACGCTTCAACTCTGTCAACATGCCATAAAATGTGAAGTGATCAATAATGTCATCTGCCAGGGTGCGTGTGCGGTGGCTTCTCTCTAATAGCAGCTCTCAGCCCCCTCTTCTCCACCTTACAAGACATCAAGGGACCAGAACTCATCAGTGACAATTCCTTTGGTTATGAAGGCGGTAAGAAGTATTTGACTGTGAATGGAGAAGAGTAAAATATTGTGTTCTCAATTGCTGCATGCGCTTTCTGTCTTCAAGAAGTACATTTACTGAATTGCTGAGTAGTGTAGCTGATCTCTTGGCAGGTGCGCAAACTAACAGGAATAAAAATGTTCAATATATTCTATATTCTATTGTGACTGACTAGTGAGATCCATTTCTGACTACAGCATAGTGGGAATTACTTCTATACCTTCCTTTCAGCAGTGCTATGTAATACTGATACTCAAGTAGGGTACTTGGATGCCATAGAAATATACCATGCCAGTACAGGCAGGCAGCCCACTTGACAGCCAAGACTGCATAAGTTATAGATGTACATTAAAGCAGTGATTGCTAAATGTCAGCTATGAATTTAGCTCCTTTTTTCTAACAATTGTACAGTAAAATCTGTTTAAAGGTGCACTGTGTAACTTTCCGAATTAGGGTTGTTGTTGTTGTTGCTTTGCCTGGAATTTTTCACAGTATAATATTAAATAATTTATTTCCATGGATACAATTACCAAGTCAATTTACAGGTCAGATTTGTGGAGAGGTGGGCCGATTACAGTAGAATACATGTTTTTCAAAGTACTATTTTATTGTCAACAACAACCACCACCACCAACAACAACACCAATAACCAACAACCACCAACAACAACAACACCAATAACCAACAACCACTAACAACCACCACAACACCAACAACCACCACAACAACAACCAACAACCACAACCACCACAACAACCAACACCAACAACCACCACCAACAACAACACCAATAACCAACAACCACCACCAACAACACCAATAACCAACAAACAACAACAACACCAATAACCATCAACCACCACCAACAACACCAATAACCAACAACCACCAACAACCACCACCACAACCACCACAACAACCACCAACAACTACAACAACCACAACACCAACAACCACAACACCAACAACCACAACCACCACAACAACAACCAACACCAATAACCAACAACCACCAACAACAACACCAATAACCACCACCAACAACAACACCACCAATAACCAACAACAACACCAATAACCACCACCAACAACAACACCAATAACCACCACCACCAACAACAACACCAATAACCACCACCACCAACAACAACACCAATAACCACCACCACCAACAACAACACCAATAACCACCACCACCAACAACAACACCAATAACCACCACCACCAACAACAACACCAATAACCACCACCAACAACAACAACACCAATAACCACCACCAACAACAACACCAATAACCACCACCACCAACAACACCAATAACCACCACCAACAACAACACCAATAACCACCACCAACAACAACAACAACACCAATAACCACCAACAACAACAACAACACCAATAACCAGCAACAACAACACCAATAACCAACAACAACAACACCAATAACCACCACCAACAACAACACCAATAACCAGCAACAACAACAACAACACCAATAACCACCAACCAACAACAACACCAATAACCAACAACCACCAACAACACCACCAATAACCACCAACCAACAACAACAACAACACCACCAATAACCAACAACCAACAACAACAACAACACCAATAAACAACAACAACACCAATAACCAACAACCACCACCAACAACAACAACACCAATAACCAACAACCACCACCAACAACACCAATAACCAACAGCCACCACCACCAACAACAACACCAATAAACAACAACAACACCAATAAACAACAACCACCACCAACAACAACAACAACACCAATAACCAACAACCACCACCAACAACAACACCAATAACCAACAACCACCAACAACAACACCAATAACCACCACAACCACCTCAACAACCACAACAACCTATAGTTAAATAATAAGCAAGTTTAATGCCATACTATGATACATCCCAGTGAAAGCAATCTTCCTAGCATATCTCCATGGACACATCCAAGTGCTCGACTCAGAAAAGTTATAGTGCACCTATAAATGTGAACAAAAGTGTTATCTATAGTTCATTATTTAATATCCAACATTTTTACAACTTCAGAATTCAGATTAAGCACATGAAGTCCCAAGCAGCCCAGTCCAGTTTTTAGTGGGTCAAGTTTTTCTTTTTTGTCCTGTTTTAAAAGTGCTGACTGTTTTAAAGCCACTAGACAGAAGGTCCAGGGGAAATCACTTTTTTTATCCAATTGTTTGAAACAGCTACTCCAAGGGCGAAACATAACAAAGTTCAAGTAGATGGTAGTACTTTAAGAAGTCTCGAGATGGGAACGTCAAGTGACTGCTTTTCATCAAACCAGGATCTTGTGCTGCTTTGGGATTTTGACTTTCTGAAATTACAGGTCAAAGTTAAACATGGCTGCAGGCTAAAAAAAAGTAAATGTTCCAACGTCCAAGAAAGTTTCAACAAAATGTATCATATTTATTGAATACTCTTAGTGGTGATTTATACTTGCAAGTCTTCACCAATTTCAGGCTGTTGAATAAGTGAGTCTTTCATAGTATACAAAGTTGTTTTTTTTGTTTTTTCCCCACACATTTCCAAAACCAATCATTGACTTTAATTGGGCAACTGTAAGCTTAATAAAGTTTAATGCAGTGAATGGCTCAGTTGGCTCATCCACACTTTCAGCTGTCATGCCAGTTTTTATCTCCCACTTCAAACTGTTTATGTCAATTTGTAAAGTGCTTTCATATTCCGCTACTAATTTATAATCCCCTAAAAGGGAAAATTAGCTGCAAGTCAAAGTGAGAGGCAGAGCAGCTGTGGCTCATATATGCATTTACCACACGTCATTCTGTGTTTCTGTGAACTGCGGAACACATGTGACTAGGGCTCCACAGTATATTGCAAAAGTATCAACGTAATAACACAAAGGTTGGACATCTGACAGATATTTATTGTTGTTAAATTACATATTAAAAAAGGATGATTTTATTTATGATTTTCGAATTTAAGGTCAGATCTCTGAAGAGGTGATAGGGAATAGGGAGTTGATAGAGATGAACCATGCCATGAATGTAAAACAATTTATGTAATTTGCTTAAACAGTAGATCAACAACGCAGTTCAGGTTTTGCTTCCATAAAAAAATGTTCTGATGAAGTTTTTTAAAATTTTGATTAAGGCCCAACCAATATGGATTTTTAAAAAATCTGATATGATACCGATAAAAGGGACTTCGGAGGTGCCGATAGCCGATATAACAGCCGATATATTTAGTGATGTAAAAATTCACTGTAAATCAACTGATTATAAAACTTAGGTTTAACTCTATTAGATTTTAAGTTGGGTTTGTTTAGGCTACATTCTTTGTTATGCCTCTTTACGGTCATATTTAAAGACAGTAGGTAGGCCTAATGGCATTTTTGCATGATATTCTAGGCTGTAAACAAAGTAGGTAAACTACTGCTATTAGCTTGTAGTTGTTATCGTGAATGCGTGCGCGCCGCGGTAATTAATCATATGCGTACATGCGGACTATTCACACTTCTATTCACAGCTCATTTACATATCAATGCATGTCCAGTAACATGTATACAGCCACTATAGTCACTTTACAGTAGGCCAGTGTAGAAAAAACAGGCTCTTTATGTGTGGCTTATGTGTGGTTTACAGCAGCAAGTGCTAACCAGTGAGAAAGAACAAAAAGTTGCTCCAAAACCGACACATTTGCAACACTCACCGCTCATACAGTCACCTCTCAGATCACAAGTCTTCACAAATAAGTGTCCTCTTAATCCTGAGTCAAAATGATGACAGTCCTCTCTGCTCTGTACTCGCACTTTGATAAAAACAAGCTGTAGTTTTGTTGCTGGCCTAAACTGTGCTGAAGTTAATTTTTATTTATAGTTAATATCTTATATCTGTCTGTAAATTGGATTAAATGGACATAATATAAAGAGTCTAAGCTTTTTAACGAGGTATAACATAACATGCCTAAATTTAGGCCGATAGCCTATATGTCTCCAAGTGCCAATATCGATATATTGGTCGGGCCCTAATTTTGATCACATAAGAGATTTTGTTGGTTAGATCACATGTACATTGACAGATGATGATGAGGATGATTTGACCAAATACAATGTTATTGGTGCTCATGAAACGGAACAGTAGTATATTCCAGTATTATTCATTTTATTTGATCTGTCATGTATTTTTCTTAAATCCTAAAAAAAAGTTTATGTGACCATTGAACGATGAAGTTTACCATTCATATCCTCCTTAAACCAGGGACTGTCTTCGTGTTTCTATTTTTTTTATTTGATGTCTATCAATAATTCAATATCAGTCTAATCTAATTTGGCTAAGCACACTTTTGTAAAAAAAAAAAAAAAAGAAAAGAAGAAAAAAAAAAAAAAAAAGGTTGTTTTGACAAGTATTGTGATTGAATTTGCAATGTGCAAAGTGCTCAATGTAAACGACGACTCCATGAGCATTTAAGATAATCCAGTGCACTTCAGAACATATTTGCAGAGCTCTCAACCACAAGTACTCATTTTTTTTTTTTTTTTATTAAAAGGCTATTTTGTTTTACAGAAGACTTCCATTATCTAAATAACTGCTACCTTTACGCCAACTCAAATTTGGATTCCATTACAATATACTATGCTGCTTTAAACAAGTGGTAGGCCTCCCACAGTGATAGAAGTACTTGTGAGTAAATACATTTAAGAGAATGAGACTAGGATACAATATAAACAAACTAAAGCTTGATTTGTAAAATGTGAGTATCTTTTTTTTTCTCTCTGCATGTAAAATGTTGCCATCAGCTTATTCTGGAGCAAAGTTTTTGACTTGCGCTGTCATTGGGCTTTTTCTACAAAGATGCTCTGCTCCTGTCAGAGGTTTTTTGATCCTGATGAAGTTCTTGGCACTCTCTTAGTCAAATGTACTCTTGATCTGAAGCACGCCTTGTTAATAAACCAGGAAGTGCTGTGTACGCTGTACAGGTCTTCTGAAAGCAGCTGAAGGCAAATCTTTCTCTGGAGTAAAGTATTAATAATATAAAATATGATCCAAAAGGTGATGAAGCAAATGTGTCACTCCAAGGGCTTTGGGGAGATGTGCAGCTATAGGCCTGGTGGTGCAGGTGTCACTGGAGAACCAGGTGCGAGCTCTGTTACGTTGCTCAGTGTTCAAAACAGAAGAGATGAGCCAAGGTGAAGACAAAGCACTGCAAGCAGCACAATATTTTCATCAAATCCTGCTGTTGTCGTATATTGCGTTGTACGAAAATATTCTCAGGAAATCGATACGCAGATTGATACTCATTGAGCGAGTAATAGGACAAACTTTGACTTTCATGAATAGTTTTTTAATTTTGAATTACAAAACTAGTATAAGATCACAGAAGAAGGTATTTTGTCTTTGACATCTTTGTGTTTTATTTATTAGAGGTTTATGCTACCTCATCATCTCAGTTACTGAGTTACTAATAAGTTATTGGCTCTCCAACAATTGCTTTTCTTTAGGCTGTACATTTTGAACTACATGTTGTGTTCCATGCAAATATTTTGTGTAACTTTTTATGTAACTAATTTTCATTTTGTTTTTATTGAATTACAAAATTAGTTTTCCAGTACACATAAATCCTTGTAATCTGATGTGTTTTTCACATACAGCCCTTTCACATGTGTCTCCCTAAAATCCTTGTGTTGTACCAGTGTAGCTGGAGTGGGCTTGCAGATATGCCAGTCATGCAGCAGATAGTCAAGACTTCAAAGTGCACTCTCTCTCTGAGTCGGCTCCAGTCTTTTAGGCAGCCAGGTAGAGGTTTACCTGACAAGCCTCTTAAAACACATAATCCGGTTAATTCACAATGTAAGTCTGTTTGCTGCACTGAGCTCATCCACAAACCTAGAAGCTCAGCCCCTTCGAGTTTGTGTCAAACAAGTTAAGCTGTGAGCCAAGGCGTCACAAAAAATCTAAGTGCAAGTGGTGTAACCAATGTGTACTGGACGCTCTGGGGTTTTTCTTATTTACACAACCTATGTTTTCTTGCTTTTACATGCATTGTTATCACTAGGAATATCTAGTTTACTCAGTTGATTAGGGCTGTGCCAAAAATCGAGGGATTGATAGACAGCAATCCAACCTTTGGTCCATCTCGATGACAGGGCAAGCGCATTTTAAGTGACAGGTCTACAACCAATCTTGTGGCAGTAATAGTGTGCATTGCTGAAGAGGAGTCACTGCTCTGTTGTTTAGGTGAAAAGTCTGAGTCAGAATGTGTCTCTATCTCCTCACATGTTCTTGTGTTTTGACTTAAATCTGCATCTGACTAAAAGTCCAGTGTCTCCTCCTGCCACTGTGTGTGTGATGCCGTCTGCCCCGATCCCCCTCCCTGTCTCTGATCAGTCGCTGCTCTTCACCTTTTTTCTTCTCTGCTTCTCATCAATATAATCAAAGTTACATAAAGTAAACAGCTATTTTCTCACAGTTTTTCTGTTAATAGCAGTAGCACGCATGCATGTGTTTCTGCCGCTAGAGCGTTTGGGCGTAATATATTGTACAAACTAATTCCAAACTTTTAATGTTGATTTTTTTTTTTCCCACCATATCGCTTAACCCTACACTAAAATGTTATACTGTGACATTCCTATACCAATTACTTCTATAGATTTTACCCCTTTTCAACTGCTTCTGCTATTTTTGCTTTTACTACAATTTCTTAAGAATCAAAGACAAAAGCTTTTCTATATGCCCCACACTGAAACCAAAAACTTATTATCACAAAAGTAAATGGTACTGTCAGTTTTGTATTTAAGTTGTTTTTTTTTTTTATCTAAAAGGAGAAGAAAATAATACATGTGCAGCATGTTTGACCTGAGGTGAAATACTACTGGCTTAAGCTAAGCTGGTTTAAGTGCCTATAGCCACTGCTATTCCACCTTGTATGGGAAGAATAATATTAAATGACTGTGTTGGAGTCTAGCGGAAGTGGATGGAAGCGCTGTTTATTAAAGATACAAATGCCGTTTGCTCATTATTGTTTTATGTGCACTTCATGACATGTTTGCTTTACCCACAATGCACCTCCACTCCTCTTCCCCACCAAGGGTATTTCTGAACTGTATCCCAGCTGCCCCTAGCGTTGAGTTATGGCCCTCTGTGATTCATTGAGTGATTCTGATGAGGTTATGAGCGAGCCAAGGACAAAGTTATCTCTCCTCTGCTCAACAGAAACACTGGGTTTATTAGCCTTCGGGGCAATAGAAAAGCCCCCACCATTTTTTTTTCAAAATCTCATCTTTATGTTGCGACTATCCGCTACGTGTGCGTGGCTGGCAGGACACATAATGCTGCAGAGAGACACAACAAGGGAAAAAAATGGGAAAAAAGGGGAAAATCCATTATGCCACTGCCTTGACTCACGGAGCCTATGGTGTAATTCATCCTGGAGCTTGTTCAACTCAAAATGGCCCTATTTACAGAGTTCCATTACATCTATAAGAGGAGAGAAGAGATTGTGTTCCTATGTGTGTGTGTTTGCAATTCACAGGGAATCATGTTCAGCCAGTGTAATTGAATGGCTGGAGTGGTGTAAACCTCCATACTCTATTATTCCTCAGAAAGGTGAGTCAGAAAATTAGACAAGAGCTAACGGCTTGTGCCCGCTCCATCCCTGATGGAAACCTGACTGCAGCCAATAATGAAACATCTTGAGAAATGTGATATTGCATTCAATCTACAGCTACATACGCATGCCAGTACAAATTATACACCGATAATAGTAATGTACCTGAGGAAAATCAGTTCAGTTCAGTCGCTTTATTTTTCCCCAAGGGGCAATTAAAAGACAGAGAGTAGAGTTCAGAGAGAGTAGCAGAGTTACATAATACAAGGTATTCATAAAATCATTATAACCATCCTTACAATAGAGCTCATGTTAAAGTGCTGAGTGTTACAGTTAATACAGTTGTATGAAAAAGTTTGGGCACCCCTCTGAGGTTGCATAATAATTGACCCTGTCTTCACAGAAAATTATCACAGTGGCATGTCATTCATTTTCCCATAAAAGCCGAGAACTGGGTGGTTTTCCAGACACAGATTTTAAGTGTAGTAATATTCATTTGTATAAAATTAAATCACATGTAAAAAATAGGCTGTGCAAAAATGTTGGCACCCTTGTCATTTTGTTGCTTTGAATACCTGTAACTAATCAACTCAGAGTAATTGGAACACAAAATTGGTTTGATGAGCTCATTAAGCCTTGAACTTCATAGACAGGTGCATCCAGTTATGACAAAAGGTATTTAAGGCAGCCAAATGCAAGTTGTTGTTCTTCTCTTTGACTCTCCTCTGAAGAGTGGCAACATGGGGGCCTCAAAACAACTCTCAAATGACCTGAAAACAAAGATTGTTCAGCATTATGGTTTAGGAGAAGGCTACAAAAAGCTATCTCAAAGATTTCAGCTGTCAGTCTCCACTGTGAGGATCACAGTGAGGAAATGGAAGGCCACAGGCACAGTTCTTGTTAAGGCCAGAAGTGGCAGGACAAGAAAACTATCAGAGGCAAACACGAAGGATGATCAGAATGTTCAAAAATAACCCACAGACCACCTCCAAAGACCTGCAAGGTCATCTTGCTGCAGATGGTGTCACTGTGCATAGGTCAACAATACAGCGCAATTTGCACAAGGAAAGGCTGTACGGGAGAGTGATGCAGAAGAAGCCTTTTCTTCACAGATGCCACAAACTGAGTCGCTTGAGGTATGCAAAAGCACATTTGGACAAGCCAGCTTCATTTTGGAATAAGGTGCTGTGAACTGATGAAACAAAAACTGAGTTATTTGGTCATAACAAGAGGCGATATGCATGGCGGCAAAAGAACACAGCATTCCAAGAAAAACACTTGCTACCCACAGTAAAATTTGGTGGAGGTTCCATCATGCTGTGGGGCTGTGTGGCCAGTGCCGGTACTGGGAATGTTGTTAAAGTTGAGGGTCGCATAGATTCCACTCAATATCAACGGATTCTTGAGAATAATGTTCAACAATCTGTCACAAAGTTGAAGTTACACCGGGGCTGGATATTTCAACAAGACAATGACCCAAAACACTGCTCAAAATCTACTCAGGCATTCATGCAGAGGAACAAGTAGAATGTTCTGGAATGGCCATCCCACTCCCCAGACTTGAATATCATCATCAGATTCAATCTGTGGGTTGATTTGAAGCAGGCTGTCCATGCTCGGCAACCAGCAAACCTCACTGAACTAGAGATGTTTTGTAAAGAGGAATGGTCCAATATATCTTCATCCAGGATCCAGACACTCATTAATGGTTATAGGAAGTGTCTAGAGGCTGTTATTTTTGCAAAAGGAGGCTCTACTAAATATTGATATGATTTTTCTGTTAAGGTGCCCAAATTTATGCACCAGTCTAATTTTGTTTTCATGCATATTGCTGTTAAACCTAAATATCTGTTAAACCTAATTTCACTGCTGAAATATTACTGTGTCCATTAGTTATTTGATCGATCAAAATTACTTTGTTGACCCAAGCACCCAATGATTTATAAATTAAAATAATGGCAATTGTCAAGGGTGCCCAAACCTTTTCATACAACTGTATAAGGAGTTAGAAACATGAAATATTTAAAATAACAAAATTATAAATACATTGAAAAAAGTCAAAATTATGGCTCAGTAACCACATCTTTCATTGTAACCAGGACCAGTAAATATGCATTTCTAACATTTCTACTGGACATTTTGCTATATTATCAAAATACAGAAACAAGGTAAACAAACATGGACTAAAAAAATAAAATAAAATATTCTGTAATTGAGATTTAAGAAGCATCCATGTTTATGGAACAAAACTTTAAAATTTTACTGAAAAGTATTGTCCCGTCACTCACTTTTAAATGCCCTTTGTTTAAACATAGTCAAAACACCTATGCATTTTAACTTTGACGTGCCTCAGCATTTTGGAAGTTCTTGGCTTAGGACTGCTTCTGTCCTTCATTTTGTATTTATGAAGTCTATCTCTTAGCAGCAAACAGGCTGATGCTCATTTAGAGAGTAAAGTGGACACATATTCACTATAATTAATATAGCGTCTTATTTGCCCTGGGCGGGGCGGGCACATGTTGTCATCTGGTATAGCTTCTCTGTGTGATAACACTGCCTGCTGTTTACATCACTCTTTCAACTTTTAAGCCTTAAAATTAGTCTGGCATTGTAAACTTAAATTCATTATTTGTTGTGTGTTGTCTGATACAGAGATGGCCAGAAAATAAATTTGGGGAATCTGGGGATAGAACTTCAACCTGTTTCCATTCAACTCCATGTCCATGTATGCTGTTGGAGGATGGTGCAAAAATAAAGGAGTTCAAAGGTCCAGTGTGCATGAATACCAATTACTTTGATTCTATCCTTGAGACTGAATGATAGTGCTACAAGGATCAATAATACATCCGCTAGCTAACAGATAGGTGTCTCCTCTATCATTTGTGGCCTTTTCTCATCATTTCCCCTTCCAAGGTGTTAGAAAACAAAGGTGAGAGGGAGACTGGCTGGACAGCATGACAGAGAGCTGCGCACAACCAGGTACACAGGTCTATTCTTCACAGGGTCATGCTCTGTCCTTTGTTCTTCAGCCCAAAAGTTTGGAACAAATGGAGTCACTCCATAGCCATGACTGTATGAATGTGCGTTATATCAGCACACTTAACTTGTGTGTAAAAATATATATATTTTTGATTTGATAGCTTTTATTTCAAACATAAATAAATAAACATAATAAAATACACTTTCAAACATACTGAAATATATTGACGGTTTTTGTTAATTAGTATCCATGTTTCACTGAGCAGGAAGTAATAAACTAAAAAGAGTAACTGCTGTAACCATATAGGCTACCACACCTGCCATACTGGAGACCATTATACAGTTTGCTGGATCAAGATTAGATTAGTTTGATCTTCAATCTTAAATTCTGACACTGACAGGTTACCCACAAGAAACAAAGAAATTCAAATGCATAGGACACATTTCAAGAAATCATACCTTTTTTTTTTTTTTTTAATCTCTGCTGCGTTTCGGCAGAATTTGGGTCCTTACAATGGTGCCATATTGGATGTAATTTTCATCAGAATGAAATAATCAGATGCTGGGCAGAGTAAACATATGCAAACCTGATATTTGTTCTACGTTCTACTGTTGTAAATATCATTTTTACATGGAGCTCTTTAGTTAAAGGGGGTCCTCTTCTATTCAAAACATGCACTGCTTGTTTCATTCAAGGTCACAGTCAATAAATCAATGATGCAATAAACCACACACTTACTGGTCATCTTAAGCTATTCAATTACAAATTCCAGATCAACAAATTTACCTTACTATACTTGACCCTTAATAAAAAGGGGACTAATTGACACCAGAAACTAGATACTCAGAAAGAAATCATAAACGGTACAAAGAAACCTTTCCTGGTTGGTGTTAAGTCACACGCCATATCAAAACTGGTACGTAAGACCATATGGTACTATTATCATAGTATCAAACTGATATTCACCATCAGGTCTGAAATTTAAGTATTGTAACAAGACTACTAGACTCTATACCTAGGCCTGTCATGATAAATACTATATTGACTTATAGTTCAATATATGAACGTTGAGATAAGATATGTTTGGGGCTCAGTATTTAATGGGAAGATCTGAAGTATTTTTGTTGTAGCACAATTACATTTGGGCTGTAAAAGGTTGAATAGGCAAGTAATTATTGACCAATAAAAGTATGTTCTGTTATTTATTTGTTGCAGCTCATGTCTTTTAATGATACTGTCTATTTTAACATGGTTTACTGGGATTAAAGTAGTTTCAATATTATTTTTTAGCGCAGTGTATCTGTAGCAGTAGATCACGCTTCAAAATTTGTGTCGTGACAGGCATCTGTACCTGAACAAACTATAATATTCTGGTTGGAAGAAAATTTAGGGAGGAATTAGGGCAATGTTATATTAAGACCTCAAATCAATTTTTCTTTCCATGTAGGAGCTTGTGTGTTAGTTAAAGAGCCACGCTAAACTCCTTTTGATGGAAGATGTACTAAAGACCAAGTGCAGACCTATCAAAGCTCCAATCTGTGTTGATCACTCTCTTTTCATGTGCCTTTAGTTTCAAGAAGAGAAGGCACCACCGCTCATCTGCTGCCGCCAGTTGGTGTGTGTGACTGCTTTAACATATCAAAAGGTGCCGAGCCAGAAGAAAGCTCCTCATTATATCACCGGTCAACATCAAGCCACAGCGAGTCATTAAACCCAACAGGGAGGGGCAGGTATGCTCACTTAGGCTGAATGAGATTTGAAATGATTGTGATATGCAGTATGGCTGTATCAGTGGTATTGCAATATTTTCTTTAGGGCTCATTTTTAATTGTATAAAAAATATATGCTTTAAAGGTGAACTATGTAACTTCTAAGGAGGGTCCGCTACTTGCTTGTCTCCTTTGATATTTTATTTCATTGCCAGAAATGTTCCATAGTAGGGCATTAAACATATCTAACTTGCATTTGTTCAATTACAGGTATTTTATAGATCAAAAATGCCATAAAACATGAATCTTACCATGTGCAGGCTTGCTTCTCCATAGATCTGACCATTAACCTGTCTCCATTGTGATTGTCAAGTCTATTTTCAGAAAAACAGTAATATCGCCATGAAGACCAGCAGCAGACCAGAAAAGTGACACGGTGCACCTTTAAAGCACTGTACCTGATTTTATTGTCTTTAAAAACATAAAAAAAAAGGGCAATGGTCCAAAGTTTACCTCACTTAAGCATTCCGAGCATCCTAATTATTCACCGTAATGAGTTTAAGCACTTTTCTCAACTCTTAGAGTCTGGAGTTTTGCCGCACACAATCAAATCAGTTACAGGACCTTTTTTAATTTACCAGTCAAACTGTCAAAATCTAAACTTAGCATAGACATAAGAAGTAGAATTAAGGACAATTTTTAACATTTTAATTTAAAAATCAAACTATTTGAACAATATTGTTTTTGGAAGTTCTTAAACCATTTCATTGTCTTTCCTCATCTTAAAAATAAAAAAATTAACTTCAGTGTTCTAAATTGCTCTTTCTCTACCACTTACTTCTCCAGCGTTGCTTTTTGGCCCACATTTGGCAGTCCCTTTTAAACACTGCCGGAGCTTTCTTCATGCTTCTTGTGACTTTTCTTGCGGCGTCAGTGTCGTGATTCATTAGCTGTGCTTAGTCTGTGGCTAGGGACATATTTTTCTTCCCAGTTTGAAAGCCAGGAGAAAACTATTTGTAATCTTCTAGACAAATGCGAGCCTATAAAAGGTCAGCGGAAATGAATAAAAAGAAAAATGTGCCCATAATTGGCAGTGAAATTGAATAGTTTATTTTATGATTTTAATAATTGCCTCATTTGCGGTGGTGAGTATGAGTGCTGTAATTCCTTGGTGTTCTAGATGCCTTGCATTATGTAAAAGGCTGAGGACCTATTGGAGCATGAGTGGCCAAAGTTTGTACGAAGAAGGAATGGTTAGAAACATAAAAGATTCTACCTCAAGGTCTTTTCTGTTGTTTTCCTTAATACCTGCTGTTCCAATAGTTTTCTTGTTATTACATATTCTTTTGTAAATATTTAATTTTGTTAACAGCACTGTCACTTGTTGGTGCTTTGATGGTTACTTTGGGGAATTACCACAACAAATAAAGTTATGGCACAGTAGAAACCCTTGTTACAACTACAGTATGTAAATTTATTAAATAATGTAAATAGTCTGGGTGAAACGGCAGATTATATTATACCAGGAATCAAACCAGCATCTCCAGCACAATAATGAACTTCAAATGGGTCAAGAAAAAACATTGCATTCAGCATTCCCTTTGACTTCCCTTATGCAAAACTGGGCAAAATTGGCAAAATAAAATTAGATCCTTTGAATCCTATCGGGTTCTTTTTTCTTGTCTCCATGGGGATGTTACAATGTTGCTTGAAATGTTACATAGTATGGCAGTACAATGATCTATCGTGCAAAAGTTACATAGCACACCTTTAAAGGCCACAATATAATGTAATGCAAAACTAAAATGTCTAATCTTTTTTTCTGCATTTTTTTTCTTTTATTTGATTGATAGAACATGATTTGCAGTTCCTTTGTGCACAAATGTAAATTGTCAGCCCACTTATATAAACATGATTATGTTGCGCTCTCATGGGCCGAACCAAATGGTCACATAAATAAACAACATCAAACAAACCACTGATGCATCTAGGGACAACAGTGTCGAGCCAATCTGAACATTATCTCCGAGTGGATGTATGGCCCTATATGGAAAGAGCCAGATTAGAACAGTGGAGAATGTGACAAATGGACTAAACCAGCAGGGAAGACAGACACACTAAAGACAAGTACTTTGGATTACATTTCAGCTGTTTATTATACAGCTGAAGGCTGCTGTACTGCTGTGCAGGAGGATAATCATCAATCAGTTGGCACGAGGATCTGATACTGTTTTTTTTTACCAGTGCCAGCCATAATTTTACTATATCAGACACTAGCTCCCTGCATCCTCTTCTCTGCTAATATCCCTTCTTTTCTTCCATTGGCCTAGACATATAGGAGAAAGCTGTGCAGTGGCTCGCTTATCCAGGCAAAGGCTATGTAGGGTTGTGGTTATCCAAGCAAAAGTTAAAAATGTATCTTTTGACTTGTTTCTTTTTTTTATTATTATTATTTTTATTTCTTTACTGTGTTTACATGTCTTTTAAGAGGCTTTATCAAATCCTCCTGGAAGAAATGCCCTCAACTCAAAACCTAGTCTCGCTGACTTTAGTGTATTCCTTGTGTTACACATTCAAAGAAAGTAGAAGAACCCCACTCGGTTCACAACTTTTCATGAAAAGTAAAAAAAAAAAAAAAAATCAAGCTTTTTGCAGTGTACACATTTTCAAACGTGCATATTTGGACTGATTGACAAAATAATTCTGTTCAAAATAACACAAAATTGACTTCAAATATAAAAACACTGGCCAACACTTAGAACTGAAATAGAGAGAGCCTCAAACTTCTGAACTTGAAAACTCAAATCAGCAGTCAAGCAGCATGTAGTAGTGAAAAGAAAAAGGACTAAAATAAAACAACCACTGAAAATGCATAACCTGACACAAACTGGTTATTTATTGCACCAAATTGAACTACTTCCTCCTATTTTTTGGTAAAGTCTGTCCAGTAAATGCGCAAACATCTACCTTGCATGAATAATCATTAATAGAATCAAGGCAGTATCAAGTTGCAGCTAATACTTGCCACTCCTGAAAATGCAATCCTAATTTGATAGACTTGACCACATAACCTGCTTGGAAAACATACAAACATTCATAGCTGCCCCAGTGTTTTCAAGAATAAAAAGTCAACTGTGAGGTGGCAGAAGTTTCATTCTCAACTCTTGATGTCAGCATCCCTCCTCGGGTCTTGCGTCATCAAATAACCCTGGAGGAGTAAAGTTCCCAGTGCTTCTGAGGATTCTGAGTTTGAGCAGCTGAACAACCAGAACAGAAACCTTCCCTTTTGTCCCTCTCCATTCTGTTTATTCCTTTTGTATGCCTAAACTCCTGCGGCAAAACCTTTTTCAAGTCTGATCCTCCATGGAAGCTTAACGACTACAAATCACCCCAAATGTGCCACACAGGAGAGATAATGAACAGGGTGAATAGAATGGTTCCATTTTAGGAGTTTGATTCAAATTCTGAGGTGAGGTTTGAAGGATTACTGAGATGTGGGTGAAACTCATCATTGTGATTGGTGACATCCACAGTGCTGCTTATTATTATTATTATTATTATTATTATTATTATTATTATTATTATGTATTTGTTTGTTTCAGACACAAATATTATTCAGTCCCTAGTTTAAAAGAAAAAAAAATGGATAAAGAAAAAAAAAACATAAATTTTTTGTATATACTAATGGGTACCATATAGTGTATCATAAGGATGCATTTGAAACAGACTTTTTTTTTTTTAACAATAAAAATTAGTCTGCATCGCTATCTTTTTTACCTTCAAGTTCAAGGAAAATGTAACCATTTATGTTCATTGCAGAGAAATTGATTTTTTGTGTTTAATTTCAAGGCTGCCCTTGAGAATAAGTCATATAATACTCTGTGCTAAATGGGATTTTGAAAAGGTTTTTAATAGTTTTTGGTGGGAAAAATTGTATTAATCAGCAAGGTTGAACTTTCAGTCAGGTGATTCCACAGAGACCTCCCACATTTGACTGTACACATAGTTGGTGTTATTCATACGAATAAGAAAGGCCTGGCACTTGCTCCTCCTTGTGGTGTGCCCCCTGTGCCTCCATTAGCATACAAACCATGTCTCTCTGCTGCCAACCTTTAGGCAGCAATTCAATCTTGTCGTGAGAGATGTGCAGTAAAACCACTGTGCTGCCGGCTTTGGATGGCTACAAAATTGCATGAAGACTTTAATAGAATTTATTTAAAAAAAACACAGATTGCAAAAGAAGAGTAAACTCACAGAGGAGCTACTGCACCTTTATTTTCTTGGGTTACTGTTGTTGGGAGTTGTTGATGTAACTGACCAGCCTTAGGACAAGGGGAAAATCTATAGCGTAGGAAGATTTTAAGTTTTTTTTTGTTTTTTGTTTTTTTCCCAAAATGAAGCTTTCAGTGAAGGCAGCCAATTTTTACTCATGTGTTGTAGGTCATTGTATTGGTTGGAAGGTAACTTTAATTGAACAAGTCTCCACTTTGTTGTTAAGAGACATGGCCCTGGGAGATTCCACATTTTCAGTGCTATAACTGCAATACAAAAAATATCAAATTCTTTAGTGTTTGCCCAATTTAACAGAATGCCTTACAGCATATTTTTCTCTCTCCCATGTGTTATTTTTTAAAGCTCTCATTTTTTTTAAACAAATTGATATGTAGCAACCCCTATTTGAAGTCTTTCACCCTGCTTGCAGGCTAGTTTTGTAGCATTCAAAGAAAGCACTTTTTTCAAACTGTTCAGCTTGATGATGGAGAAGTCTTTAAACTGGCCATGCTTAAATGCTCTAATTATTTGGCCACCTGTTGTGCAGGCGAAGAAAATGTGGGGATGGAGGCGCCCCTTGCGCCTTCAACTCAGATCTTTGATCTCTGATAATCTGCATATGATGGCATCTTTAAAAAAAATGGCAACCTTCAAAGGACAAGGAAGTATGCAAAACAGAAGCGCCAATCTTTCATCTTGTAAAATGCTAGTCTGCTTATCATAGGGTGACATAAAGAACATTTACCTACCAGTGCTGTTGCTTTCTGTGATGTACTTTTACGCTATAATCTTTGCTATTTAAAGTTCGACAAATACAGTGATTTGTCTTTGTATCTTGGCATGTTGGGGTTAGGTCACATTACTGCACACCAGAACCACTGCAGTGTTACATTTCTGAAATGATTGTTGAACCTTGGCTTTCTCCTTGTTTCCTTATTTGAAAGTTTATTTAGCTGTTTCCATTTTATTTTTTTTCTTACTTTCTACCTCAAGGGTATGCTTCAGGCAGCACCATCATCACCAAGTCATATTGGCTCACTGGAATTCTTTCTTCCCAGCAGTATGCTTCTAGGCCATGTGTGACGTCATCTAATAGGAGGGTATTCAAAGTAACCTAATATAAATCAGTGTGTCTGTTGTGAAGTATGTGCGGTTGAAATCGTATTTATCTGCACAAATCAAAATGGGATTAATCTGTTTTTTTCATGACTACAAACGTACCATAGTGCACCATAGTTTACGCTTTATCAGACTGTAGAGTGTCTGTTTTTGTATCTATAGTGCGTGTGCGTGTGTGTGTGTGTGTGTGTGTGTGTGTGTGTGTGTGTGTATATATATATATATACACACACACATTTTAATAGCTGACTAATCTTGATATAGTTTATATAGTATAAAAACTCCCTTGTTGAGTTACTGTAACACCAAGTTTTTAAGGATTTTGCATATTAATTTGAGTATGATTTAAAAATTGCTATTGTAAAATGAATATTTCTATTGCCATATTATCAAAAGTTGATCAGTATTACGTGTGAAGGCCTTGATAATTTCTCAAACTTTACCTTCCAAAGATCATTTTTACAGCAGTTTGGTTTCCACTTGTTTCCAGGGACACAGAGATAAGTTTTTCATGGCCCATTTGCCTGATCTAATTTGTTGGACGGGAACGATCTATGTCTAAATTTGTCATTTCAACCATCAAGGTTGGCCCCAATGGAGGGATCACAAAGCAGCAGCCCAGCCTCCCATATCAATTTCTTCCCAAACCTAAAAAAGAATTCTGCTTATGCAAAAGTAGGGAATAAAAACTTTGATCAGACCATTGAAGAACAAGTCAAAGGTCCAAAATGTCAGGTAGAATAGCACAGACAAATATGAAATGACAGGATGAGTTACATCACCTAATTAAGTGGAACACCTAATGCTACAGCATAAGGCCAGTTACCTTAAGCCATTTATCCTCAGTCTAGTTCGATAAAATCACCAACAAGCTGTGGATGCCATCACTCTTCCTTCCTCTACCCTGACAGCAGCTCGCAAAACTGCACACTCCAACCAATTATGTCAACTAAAGCATGTCCCCTCCTCTCTCAGCTTTTCAGGGTTGTCAATTCCACCCTCTAATCAGCTAATAACCACAACAATTGGCAATTAGCTATCCCTAGAGTAAGTAATTAATTGGAGGTTCACAACAGGCCTCCTCTAGCTAATAGTTGGGTAAAAAAGAAGACGGCTCACTTGTTGTTACAGTTGATACCCATAAACTTTTATTGCCTCTTATACATGAAGTGTCAATTACGTAGGCGAGGAAATATAGAGCACGTGGGGAGAGCGAACACTTTCTAGCTCGGGATGGACACAGAGTAAATGCAAATACCGACAATTAACCACTGGCAAATTACAAGACGTCCTTATTCATCCAGTTTGGTGTGCCATCGCTTTTGTGTAGCCGCTACATGTCCTCATACAGTAAGAGATTTCATTTTCTATCTAACAAATTAACTGAATTCTGTGGTGCATCAAGATTATGTCTAAAGCCTTGACAAATTTATGCAATCTGAAAAGTCTATTCAAAAGAGCTACTTACTTTGAGCCAAAAAATATTTGATCTTAACTTTTCCTCAGAGTCCATGTACTACACACAAAGCTGTCATTTAAAAAAAACAAAACATTAATATATTAAAGGTGCACTATGTCATTTTGTGTTGGTTGGGCCACCAGCATCTTTGTGGAAATGTTATTCCTTTGCCTAGGATGTTCCACAGCATGGCATTAAAGTTATCTACCTTGAATTTCTTCACTTACCTAAAATCATGCATTCTTACTATGAGCAGGCTTGTCTCTACACACATCTATATATATGTATGTATGTATGTGTGTGTGTATATATGTGTATATATATATGTATATATATATATGTATATACATGCATACATACATGCATACATACATGCATACAAAACTTTCTTATTACTGGCTGTTATGGCTTCAAAAACTGAACAATGCTTATCTTCTCCTATCCTGTTGGTTTTTGAAAACACATTCCTTCTGGCAGTCTTCAGGCTACAGAAATTCCTTTCGTTATTTTTCAAACTATTTTGTTATACTTTGGTTCCACTTTTGTGTGCGAAGATTTGGAGGATTTTCTTTCTGACAAGGTTATCTTTAACTTTGGATTGTGGCTGATTCATTTTCTTGGGATTTATGAATGACAATTGTTGGCAATACACAATGTTAGCACAGTGCATGGGTAGAAAATTGAACTTGGTCAAACTGAATCTGTGAGTGCATCCAACATTCCCAAACTTTAGTTGTGAGTGGTTATGGCTCATTGCAGTGTTCAACAGTTCCTTAAATCTTAAATAATAACTTCTTGTCTAGGCAGTAGAAGTATTTTTTTCAAGATGAAGAGACAGAGCCAGTGCTTTGGCAGAGGTCTGTGCTAACTGATTGAACCTGAACCTAGTTTCACTTTAGCTCATCCATGACAGATTTTAACACCATTGTTCAATCTTTGAGGAAATAGAACAGACTTTACCTCTGATGATGCACCCTGAAAGTGGAGACCAGAGTGAGTGAGCTGGAGTTAACAGAGCCAAAGTATACAGCTGGGTGAGGTATGGTTGTGATGACCTTCCTGCTTGGAGTCAGAAAATAAAACAAGCCTGCAGCCCGGTGGCCCTCTCCCTGCATCTGCCTGCCCGTCCATCAGTTGTCCTATTAACATGTCAGAACAAACAAACCCTACAAAAACAGCCAGCCAAGGATGAATGGGCGCTGGAGCTTGGAGGTAGAACTTGGCCGTGTGGCTGTGAGAGATGTACTGCCTGCTATTGTGCACCTGTCATCAGTCATCTCTCCCCAGTCAGTCCCCCTTTTTCTCTCAGCAAACCCCAGGGGAATGAGATGATTTTTGTCCACTGCTTTGCTCCAAGTACATAAATACTATTTGGATGCTGCAGTCAAAGTGGGTCACAGCTGATGATCCTGTAAGTAGCCTTTAAATTATGCCCTGGCACTTTTTGTTGCTGTATGCACCACATGGCACTTGCTAGCCCAAAGTATTGTGTATTTCTTGATACGCTTGGACTTTTAATCTTATTGAGTGAGTTACAGAGCATGGTTGTCTGTATACAAAAGCAATAGGGTGGCTGCTCTAATACACTGAGCACATTTACCTCCTTGCATGCCCCCCAGAAATATTTTTCTACATGGATCACCAGTGGCTCCTAGTGAACCTCTAAAGTACTGCGTAAGAAGAATGATTATAATATGCAAAATCTTTGACCTAGATTTTTTTTTGTGCACTACACAACTGCTGGTAATCACGTTGATGTTGAAATCACTTCTAAGTTGATGAATATTTTGGCTTTTAAGTTTGATGGACCAGCGCTGGCTTAATGCATTTCTGCTGTTTTTAGAGCCAACTGTTACTTTCATATTACTATGATATTGTTGTTACGTGCAGCACTATTTAAACACTGCACTGTATTAATTAATTCACATCAATAAAACATCTTCATAGACCACAGTGCGAGGTTACAATGCTGTAGCAAAATGTGATTAGCAGTGAATTCTGGTAGAATGTTATTTTTAAGCTCTGAAGAAATGTCATCTTCTTATGCGGTCTGTGTTGCATATCTAATCCATATTGGCATTAATTGCTATAACAGTTATTGCTTTAATTCACTGTATACTGTAAGTTACAATCACTGGACTGGATAATGGCTATTAAAGAAGACCTCTGGTGCTTGTGTGTGCTATATAGACACCTGTGGTATATTGTTATAATTTGCACATTTTAAATTGCAGTATTCATCTAAAACGACTTAATAAACGAACAAAGTCAGCAGACTTCGACATTAGAAAACCAGTGCCCAATGGGCTCTGAGGTTGCCGTAAGTGTCACAACAAAGAGTCGGTACCTCTGATGGATAGCTGCAGATCACGCTAGATTTCTTTTCATTTGTACTAAAATGACTTTGCTGCTGCATCCTGTGCATATCACCGATTAAGACAATAAAATTGGAGAACAAAGTTAGTAGAGAGTTTGGGCGTGTGATGGTGAAGCTTAAACATTGCTCAAACATGCACGAATCACTCCAGATACAACGTTGGGTGAGTAAAGGTTGAGGGGAAACGACTATAACATGGTTAAAAGCTCTAAAAAGTTGATTCTGCACAACAGACAACAGGTCTGGTTTAAAATAATGTTTGACAGGGTGTATATGTGCTCAGGACTTGAATTAATGTTTTTTGTTTGATTTTCAGAGAGTTTACTTCCTTTTTAGCTTTTACTGATTGTGCATTTGTGAATGTAATTGTAATGTAATAAAGGACCCTTGATTCAACACACATTGTGGAAATTTTTTGTCCAATCAAGTTGTACATACAAAGGACCATATAGTTGGGATATTTATTATTAGGGCCTGACCGATATATCGGCTGGCCGATATTATCGGCCCATATGGGCACTTGGAGACATATCAGCTATCAGCCTAAATATTGCTGATATGGGCCAATAGTCCACATGGGCATGTTATACCACGTTATGAAGCGTAGACTCTCTATGTTGAGTCCATTTAATCCAATTTATAGACAGATACATGTCCTAATATGTGGCGAGGCGTCAGTATTCATCAGAGGAGTAATTGGTCACAGACTGTGACGCCGTACTGCCCCTGGATGCACCCCCAGAGTCACGTCACGTGACACACATGCTCTTGTTTACACCAGTGGATTCTGAGGCTGCACTGAGGCAGTGGCTTTAAATGCTCTTGTGTCTGATCTATAAATAAAAGTGAACATAAGCGCAGTTTAGGCTGGCAACAAAACTACTGCTTGTTTTTATCAAAGTGCGAGTGTTGAGGAGAGAGGACTGTCCCATAGACAGAGGACACACACGCAGCTGCTCTCAACATGCTGGATAACATTCTTTTTATGGACGATCGTTTTGACTCAGGATTAAAAGGACACTTATTGTTGAAGACTTATGATCTGAGAGGTGCCTGTATGAGCGGTGAGTGTTGCAAATGTGTCAGTTTTGAAGCTACTTTTAGTTCTTTCTCGTTGGTTAGCGCTTAGCTGCTGTAAGCTACCACACAGCCTGTTTTCTCTTACATTGGCCTACTGTAAAGTGACTATAGTGGCTGTACACACGTTACTGGACCTGCATTGATATGTAGATGAGCTGTGAATAGAGGTGTGAATGTCATGCAAAAATGCCATTAGGCCTACCTCCTGTCTTTAAATATGACCGTAAAGAGGCAAAATAACAATAAATGTAGCCTAAACAAACCCAACTTAAAATCTAATAGAGTTTTATAATCAGTTGAAGATTTACAGTGAATTTTAACATCACTAAATATATCGGCTGTTATATCGGCTATCAGTACCTCCAAAGCCTGTTATATCGGTATCATATCCGCTAAAAAGAAATCGATTGGGCCATATTTATTATACTGTATAATTGCAGTGCACATTGAACCATTTTCATTGTCCTTGATGTTGACTCTCAGTAGTGAGTGTGTTAATATGATTAAACTTACTATATTATATTTTAGTCCAGTCAGTGCTAATGCTAATGCTTAGTTACATATGCTTTATTGTCAAACTCCCATTTCACACATCTCCAGCAAACCACCAACAGTGTTTTATTTTTCTGAGCCACCGATGACATTAACTCTGATAGGTAAAATAACTGTAGAGAATGATGTCATGACTAGCCTGTTGGAAGCATTTTCAGTGGAAACAAGTGGAAATATTCTTCAGAAAGATTGATGTGTGGGTAACAACTTGATTGGCTTAGTGGTGGGCGTCAGAGGTTCTTCCAAAGTGCAATTTGTTGAGCAAAGTGCAATGAGAGTTTCTCAAATTATAAAGGGATCCACTTACCAAATTCATTTTTTTTTGTTTGTGCTTTTTATTTATACATTTTTTGTCATATTCAAGATGCATTGCCTCATTACGACATTTAAAGGCACAGCCATCATTTCTCATTGCCCTGATCTTGTTTCCAGTGGCATGTCCTACCTCTCCATGCCAGAAGTTTTATAAGGCTGTACCACTTGCGTTTTTTACTCATTAGATACAATTATCAAACAAATAATATCAACACCATAATTGCTATTTAGAAGATAAAAGACTTGCTGTGCTCTGAGGGGAAGGGTCAAGGCTGGCTTACACGTGATGGAGCTTGATGAGAAGGCCCACGTCTCTCTGACAACTTATTTTCTTTGGGTTTATCCATCAACCATGTTGATTCCATTAGTGGTGACCAGACTGTGAGTGGCTGTGCTCTAAGCTCGATCTGTCTGTCATCAGAAGCAGGAGCAGCAGGGATGGAAAATGGGGGTAAATCTACAAGGAGACTTAAATAATTTCTATCTGAGTTCTTAAGAAGAGTGAATGCTGTGAGAGTGA